>SNQJ01S0060708.1:115973-132292 GCA_010110895.2 Picea sitchensis | reverse complement strand
AGTACTTTTGCTGAAGTTTTTATATGCTATATTGATGTTTGGTTCCTAACAATTTCTCTTATATATTTCTCATGAGAAATAAATAATCCTTCAGACCTCTAAGTAATTTTCAGACCAAGAAAGAATGATAGTTCCCCTATCATAGACATTTAAAATTCATATTGCATGGCAAAGGAAAACCATTGTACCGACGAAGAATTATTGCTTCCTAATATAATGTCATCTACATAGACCAACACAATGATAAAATCATTACCCTCTATTTTGATATATATATATATTGTTGTCAATTGTTCCTCTCTTGAACCCTTTGTCTTGAAGATACTTATCCAGTCTGTAATACCATGCATGAGGAGCTTGTTTCAACCCATATAAATATTTCTTCAGATTGTAGAAAAGGCAGGGTTATCTGACAGTTGGAAACCCTCTGGTTGTTCCATATAGATTTCTTCTTTTGGATATCCATTTAGAAAATATGACTTGACATTCATTTGATAGACTTTAAACTGTTTATGACAAGCATAGGAAAAAAACATTCTAATAGCTTCTAATCTTGCTACAGGCGCAAATGTTTCATCAAAGTCCAATCCTCCTATTTGAGCATATCCTTTGCAGACCAATCTAGCCTTATTTCTTACAATATTTCCTTGCTCATTCATCTTATTTTTGTAGACCCATTTGGATTCTATTACATTTTTATTTGTTGGACTAGGAACGAGTTCCCAAGTGTCATTCTTTTCAATCTGGTCCAGTTCCTCATTCATTGATTTTAACCAATTTACATATTCACTGGTTTCATTGAATTTCTTGGGTTCCACCATGGATATGAAGGCTATATGTGATTGCTTGGTGTATTTTATTATCCTCCTCTTGGTTTGTGTACCTTTGTATTTCTCACCAATTATTTGACTTTCAGGATGATTCTTTTGAGTAATTCTAGAGGAAGGATTTGATGTTGATTGTTGTCCCGACTCTTCTTGTTTGGGTGTCTCTTCTCCACCTGATTCATAATATTCTTGTGACTATGGGATTTGTTGTTCTTCATTTTCATTATTCTCATCATATTTTTCATTTGTCTTAGGTATTTATTCTATGTTGATCTTTTACAATATTTTCTTCATCAATTCGAACATCAATATAGTCTACTAATTTATGCATTCTTTTGTTAAAGCATCTATAACCTTTACTATTCATTGCACATCCTAAGAAGACACCTTCATCAGATCTACTATCAAATTTTCCGAGATGATCATCATTATTTTTGATGTAGGATTTACCTCCAAATACTTTGAAGTGCTTGATGAATGCAGGTCAGCCAAACCACAACTCATGTGGTTTTTTATTGTTGTTTGGCCTTAGATGTGCTTTGTTCATAATATGAATAGTTGTTTGAAAAGCCTCTACCCAGAAGGTTTGTGAAATGTCCCTTTCATTCATCATAGCCCTTACCATTTGCTGAGGAGTACCTGGAATAGTATATTCTCTTTTAATTCCATGTATATCATAGAATTCTTTGAAATATCATGACAAAAATTATCCTCCTCTATCTGAGAGAATTGCCTTTAACTTTCTTCCTGTATGATTCTCGACTAATGTCTTAAAATTTTTGAACTTCTCAAACACATCATATTTTTCTCTCAGAAAGGAAACTCACGTACTTATGGAAAATTCATCAATGAGAAAAATAAAGTAACGTTCTCCTCCAATTCCTTCTTTTCGCAATGGTCCACACAGATCCATATGAACAAGTTTAAGTGGTTTCTCTAAATATGTGAATCTCTTCTATTTGAATTGAGCACGAGTCATCTTCCCCATTTGGTAGGACTCACATACACAATTATTAGGCTTAGATATTTTTGGAAGGTCTTCACAGCACCTTCATTATTCAGTTTGACAATATGATCAAAATTCAGGTGTCCAAGCCTTCTGTGCCATAACAAACTTTCATCAATTTTTCTTAAATGACATTTCTCCTTATCTTCCTTCAGAACATATACATTGTTTTCGGTTCTAACCCCTTTTGCAAGCATCTCTCCTGTGTTTACTGTCTTTATCTTACAATTCTTGGAAGTGAAAGTGACTTCACATCCTCTGTCACATATATGACTGACACTAAGAATATTATGCTTTAAACCAGCAACAAATAATACATCTTGAACTTTGCTTCTTCCATTACTTAAGCTTACTAGATATTTACCTCTGATATTTCCTGGAGCATCATTTCCAAAGGTCACACTTCCTAATTTATTTTCCTTGAGTGATAGGAACTTACTTTTGTCAATTGTCATATGACTGGAGCATCTGCTGCCAATATACCAGGAGTATTTTTTTCTTCGAGCTGACAACACCAATCCACACTTGTTATCTTCATTCTTCTTCCAAACCTTGACATTTTCAGTTCTGTGATTTGAACGTGGCTTATATTTCTTTAAGCGATAGTCTACAACTTTATGTCCATAATTATGGCAGATGTAACATTCTGGTTCACTGAACAAAGGATCGTAATGATTGTTATGCTTAGTCTGCATCTTTTTCCTAGCCATCACATGATTTGTAGTCTGTGGTTGTTTGTAACTTGGTCGTCTCATTCTTTGTTGAGATAGGTATTTATTCCTTGGCTGTCTTGATTGCTCATGTCTAAATCTTAGAGAAAAAATTACAGCTTTGTGGCCAAAGTTAGAGCAATAAAAACAATATCCATAGAAAAATTATTTGTACTTGGAAAATGGTTTTCTTATTTGAGCAGGTCGATTTCTTCCATGCTAATGATTTTCTTGATAAGAGAGTGTATTATTTATTTGTTATTTAGATTTAGTTATGGTATCTTTTCCTTCACTCCTCCTTGGAAATTGTTCCTCTTCCTTTGTTTCTGCAGGTTTGTTTTTGTTAGTGGTTGTAGATTTGACAAACTTAATGGATTCTTTGTTGCTTGGTTGACCACTACTTGATCCCTCTTCATAACCCAAACTAGTTTCCAACTTTGAATTCCTTTGTTGATTCAAATTGGAGGATAATCCTTCTGAGGCTTTAATACTTGTCAGATTCTGATGATATAAGGCCTGAAATTTCTCTAGATCTTTTCTGACAGTCACTACTTCATCTTCCAATTTTTCACCTTTTGTTTTGGCTTCCTTCAATTGTTGTTTGAGGATTTCTTCAATCTTCTTAGCTTCTTCTAACTTAACCTTCAACATATTAATTTCTTCACATGGTTCCTTGCATGTTTTCTCATACCTGAGCAGTAACTATTTTTCTTTTCTTTTCTTTTCTCTCAGTCTATCAATCTCTTCCATGGCACTGACAAGTTCTCCTTCAAGATCTACTTTTGCTTCACAGTCAGTGAACTCACTTCCTGTATCTTCAGTGTTTAGATCTTCTAAAGATATTAGCATGATATCATTTATTTTATCTTCAATAGAAGAGTCACTGGTTTCATCATCTGAGGGATCATCATCATTGTTTACACAAAGGCTTTTCTTCTTAAAATTATTCTCTTTATAGACCTTTTTGTGTTTGTGCTTATCTTCATCATCATATGTCTGATCCTTTCTTTTGTGAGGACACTTGGATGAAAAATGACCTATCTTACCACAGTTGAAACATTTTAAGGGTAGTTTACCTTTGTATTTTCCTGATCCTTTCTTCAGTCTTCTCACAAAATTTTCTTCAATCTCATCTATATCAGAGTCTGTGTTTTTCTATACTTTAAAATATCTCTCTCTTGTAGTGGATTTACCTTTGGTGATTCTCATTTCATAAGAAGTTAGGGTTCCAAGAAATTGTTCTAGTGTCCACGTTTTGAGATCATCTATTTCCTTTATAGCAGAGACCTTTGAGTTAAATCTATCAGGAAGACATCTTAAAAATTTTTGGATTAGAAAAGAATCAGCTGTTGTTTCACCTAGTCCTTTCATAATGTTGAAAATTTCTTCTATACGTAAGAAGTACTTACTGATAGTTTCATCTTCATACATCTTTAACTGCTCAAACTTCAGTCTGTGAGTCTGAATTTTTGCCTCTTTCACCTTTTCATCACATTCATAACTACATAACGTTTGCTGAATCACACTGCATGACTTTGACAAACTCTGCTTCTACAAGCCCACTCATAATAGCATTCATAGATTTAGCGTTGAAGCTGAATTCTAGATTTTCATCCTTATTATCTAGTACAACTGGCTTTACATAACCAGTCTCTACCACATCCAAGACATCTGCACCTAAAGCCATTATGTAAGTCCTCATCCTAACTTTCCAGAAGGCAAATTTTATTCCATTGAACAAGGGGGCCTTATTGGTTGAAGTTCCTTTATAACTTGTCATGTTAAAGCTTACCAATCTACCTTTAAATAAAAGGAACCCACCCTGATACCAATTGTTGGAAATATAACTAAGAGGGGGGGTGAATTAGTTATAATATAAGATTAAAACTTTTTTTTCTTTTTTGAATCTTTCTTAATTATTATTTAATGTGTTACTGATAACTTAACATGCATATATAAACAATATTTGATCCATCACACAAAATACATAGAGACACTGATTTATCATGAGGAAACCCATAAAGGGAGAATACCTCTTCTTCTTAGGATGTCAATCAAGCTCCAACTTTCATGTACATCATAGTCTTTGAGATCCAACTCAAATATGAGGCTACAACCTCTAATAGCAAGCTACATCTTGCAGAGAAAACAAACTCTCAGATTTATCTGGAAACAACTAGATGGAAGCACCAACTCCCAGGTTATCTTCTAGCACCAACTAGAATTTAGAGGACTGCAATCCTCTGTAGCATCACCCTATCACCCTAATTGAATATTACAAAACTTTACTTACTTCCTCTGTCTCTGATATGGTTTGTTACAGCTCCATGATTCCTCTACCTTCTTCAACTTCTATCCTCTTTTATTTTTTTTCCTACACTCAACAACACACTTTTTCATCTTCTCTTCTTCCTTTTATGCTCTATGCTACCTCTACATACTCTTCATTGCACCACCGATATCTAGTTCTGATTCTCTACAACGTCACATACTACCCACATGCCTCACTCGTTAAAAGACACTCTGTCTCTTCTCTATTCCGCATGTCATTCACACGTCGAGTCATCTGCCTGATCATCATACGAACTCTTCATCTTCTCTGGTCATTATTCAAGGTTCTTTGGCTTCTCTAGCAGTTATCCAGAGAATCTTTTTCTTCTCTGTCAGTCGAATTTCTTCATCTTCTCTAGTAGTTACAGTCAGTCAATTTTGGCTCCTTTGGCTCCTAAGTCTCTTCCTTCTTGTAACCTTTGTTGGTGACCTGGGGCCAATCACTTCAGGACTTCACATTTTAGGTCATATGTCATGAGTCACCCTAACTCTCCCAACTCTCGATCTCCCAAACTTCGAAGTGGAGCTTAGTGACTTGCTAGCTCCTCCCCCGATATGACCTTGGGCAATGAGCTCATGTGACCACACAATTGTGGGTGTGTACAAAATTGGTCTAGACCAAAGAGATTTTCACCCCACAATTTACCTAGGGCCTCCAGGTGTCCTTTATCCATAACCATGGTTTCAATTCTGGGCTTCCCTCAACTCATTAACATTTGTGCACCTTCAATCCCTACAATTCAACAGGACCTTCAATCTCACGATCTTGACGGTGCTCTTGATCTGACAGTTCAGATCTGTCCTTCCTGAATCAACGGCTGTGATTTACTTCATGATTCGGACTCCGGGAGTTTCAAGTCTCAAGCCTTGCTTTCCTCCATATGACAATCTTCCAGAGTGGAGGATCTATTGACACCCGTCTCCTGAATCTACGATTAGGATCGCCTCCGTGAATCTGGCCTTCAGGAATTTCAATTCTCAAATCTCACTTTTCCCATATGACAATCTTCCAAAGTTGATGATCTGCAGACACCTATCCTCAATCTACGATCAGGATCTCCTCCACGAGTCCGGCCTTTGGGACTTTCAATTCTCAAACTCTCATTTTCTCCCAGAGAATTTCACTCGTAGTCCACAATCTAACGATGCGTGGTCTTCTCTGAATCAATGGTCAAAATCCCTTCGGGTATTTAAGGTTTGGAAATATCAACTTTCCAACCTTTCAACCTTCCTTTTCTTTTCCCCGGAGATGACAATACACTGACGTGTGTCCGTTTTAGATCAATGGTCACAATCCTTTCGTGTCTCCGTAATTTAGAATTCTCAAGTCTCAACTAGAAATCCTTGAAGTGAGATTTATCTAAAATATCAAATCAACGGACACGTACTCCCCTTGATGATCAATAGTCGGTATTTTTCTTTGGCCATTTTCACGTTCTCCCCATCCACAAACTTCTGAAGTTGTGGATCTCACGCAACCTGTCCTCCTCGACGATGGACGACCCCAAACCACTTTGGGACTTCAGAAATTTGGACAAGTGCTGGTGGTAAATCTCCTGGAACTAAATTCCCGTAGTGGCATCACTTACTTACATCACTTGATGACATTTCATGAGCCTAGTAACTGCCATGTGTCACTTAGATTTGTGATTTGTATGTACCTAAAATGCTAAATCAACTTGAAACTTGTCATTGTCTCATTGTGCCACGTGTCCTTGCTGATGTAGTCTTGCTAATGTGGATCCTCATTCACTTCGATACTTTGGGTATTTCGACTTTTCAAGTAGCCAATTCTTCCGAAGTGAGAATCCCCGAACAGTAACCTCCTCGCAACATTTAGACCCAAACTAAATGTTGTTCATCGATCATGTTCTTAGATCGACAACTCGATCTTTTTGCGATGCTTATTTTCTATCTTATCCTGTCCTTCCACTTCAAAATGATCTAATGGTTGTCGTTTACTCCGACTCTCTGACTCTCTGGAATTCAGATTTTTCACGTCTCAAACTAAAAAATCCTCAAAGTGATTTTCTCTGGAGTTGAGGATCGTGTGCCAGCTGTTAGTCTTGACGATGGATAGTCCTTGCTTACTTCGGGACTTCAGGAATTTGACAAGTTCGTTGCCCTACGCTCATCCAAAGGCTTAACCTTCATGCATTTATTTATGGATCCAACGAATGTTGATCCTTGGCACTCTAATCCAACGGATCTGATCTGTATTTCTCCTCTATGCTTCCTTCGGTCACTGGACATTGATCTAACGATCATTGGGTATTCGGGATTGGTGATCCAATGACCACTATTGTTCTTCCTCCTCAGCTTTCTAATCTCTCTGACTTAGAGGGTTTTCTAAGTGTTCAAAGGTATCAAACTTTTCTCCTCCTGCAATTCTATCTCTTGGACCTCAGTTTCACTTCTGGAAAGCACAAAGCGCTATCTCTTCTAAGATTTTATTTCTGCATACTATTCACTCCTCCTCCTGAGGTTACGCTTCCTTCTACTTTGCCTTCTGTTCTTGCCATCAATGACAAGCACACTCTTCCTGTAAACATGCCAACAACTGTTCAAAACACATGATAGGTGATGAAGACATATTTCTTACATTAAGAAAGGAAAGAGATGGATTAGTCTCTTTTGGAAATGATGAGTCAACTATAATCTTGGAAAAGTCACAGTCAGAATTGGAAACAAGAATAGCAAGGAAAAAAATGTTCTACTAGTGGAAGATATGAAGCATAATATTCTAAGTGTGAGTCAAATGTGTGACCAAGGTCATAAACTTACATTTGATTCACAGAAGTGAGAGATAAGAAAATAAGGTTTAGGAAAATTGATTGCAACATCTGCAAGAACTTCAAGCAATATATATGTATTAAGTCAAATTGGAAATGAAAGGGGTTGTCTAGGAAATGAAGATGGAGGTTTTCTATGGCACAAAAGAATGGGTCACATAAAATTCTATAACCTCGTCAAAGTTAGCAAAAAGGAAACATTCAGAGAAATTCCCCAGATCACAAAAACATCCAACACATTATGCAAGCATTGCCAATGAAGAAAGAAAACAAATACCAGGTTCAAATCAAAGGGAAACTCAATGACAATACCACTAGAAATTGTGCATACTGATCTAGTTGGATCAACTAGAAAAAAGAGTTTAAAAGGTGAGAAATACTTTATGTTATTAGTTGATGATTATACAAGAATGACTACGGTTTTCTTTCTTAGGAATAAGTCAGAAGCATTTGAAAAATTCAAGGTTTACAAGGAAATGGTTGAAAATGAAATGGATTCAAAAATCAAATGTTTGAGATATGATAATGGAGGAGATTTTACTTCAAAGTAATTTATGGATTTATGCAGAAAGCATGGAATAAAATGACAATTCTCCGTTGCTAGGACACCTATCAAAATGGATTTGTTGAAAGAAAGAACAGGATAGTACAGGAAATGGCTCGAACAATGTTAATGGATTCTAAATTGATAGAATTTTTTTGGACACATGCAATGTATACAACAATTCACATTCAAAATAGAGTAATGCTCAGAAACAACATTAAAAAAATCCCTACGAGCTATGGAAAGGAAGACCAACAAATGTGAAGCATTGCAGAGTGTTCATAAGCAAATGCTACATCAAAACAAAAGATTGAGGAATGGGAAAGTTTGACTCTCGTGTGGACAAAGGCATACTTGTCAGTTACTCAAGTACAAGGAAAACATACAAGTGTTAAAATCTAAGGCTCAACAAAGTTGTGGAAAACATCAATGTAACAGTTGATGAAATAAGTGGATGAAAATTAAAAAAATCAGTGGAATAGGCTTACGAGGAAGAAGAAAATGATGAAGAAGAAGTAGAAGGGGAAGATGAAGAAGATCATACAAAAGTAGAAGATAAATTTCAACAAGTGCCTCCAAATACACCTAGCAAACGAGTACAGAAGAATCATCCTTTAGATTAGATTATTGGAAACAAGGATGCAAGAGTTGAAACTAGAAGACAAATACCAGAACAACTACACCTAGCACTCTTATCTACGATTGAATCAAACAATTTTGAAGAGGCCAACAAGGATGAATTATGGAAAAAGTCCATGATTGAAGAATTTTATCAAATAGAGAAGAATGAAACTTGGGAATTAGTCCCAAGACCAAGGTACAAGAATGTGATTGGCACAAAGTGAGTTTTTAGAAATAAATTGAATGAAGATGGACAGGTTACAAGGAACAAAGATAGATTGGTATGTAAAGGATACACACAGGTTGAAGGGATCAGATTTGAAGAGACGTTTTCCCCACTTTCCATAATGGAAGCAATATGATTGATCTTAGCTTATGCATGCTCCAAGAATATTAAAGTGTATCAGATGGATGTGAAATCAACCTTTCTGAATGGGGAACTTGAAGAAGAAGTCTACATTGAAAAACCAGAAGGATTTCAGCTATCAGAGAACAAAGATTATGTGTGCAGTTTGAAGAAGGCCTTGTATGGTCTAAAACAGGCTCCTGGAGCATGGTACTCTAGACTGGATAAATATCTACAACATGTAGGGTTCAAAAAAGGAAGTGCACACAACAAACTCTACATCAAGGTAACTCAAGATAGTATTTTATTAATTGAAGTTTATGTTGATGATATTATTTTTGAAAGTGATGATGACAGGTTAAGACAGAAATTTGCAAAGGATATGCATAATGAATTTGAAATGTCATTACTTGGAGAACTATCCTTCTTTCAGGGTCTTCAAATATGTCAAAGAAACCAATGCATTTTTATTTCTCAAACTAAGTATATTAGAGAAATGCTAAAGAGGTTCGGAATGGAAGATTGCAAACCAGTTAACACTCCTATGCAGACCAATTGAAAGTTGAGCAAAGATGACGATTCAAAGTCTATAGACCAGAGGCAATACAGGTCAATTATTGGCATCTTACTATATGTGACAACATTAAGACTAGATGTAATGCAAGTTGTTCGACATATGGCACGATTTCAAGCAACACCAAAGGAATCACATGTCTTAGTAGTGAAGAGGATTTGTAGATATCTCAAGGGCACAAAAGAGTTTGGATTATGGTATCCAAAAGGAAAGGATCTATCACTTATTGCCTACACAGATGTAGATTGGGTAGGTTGCATTGATGACCAATGAAGCACCAGTGGAGAGACATTCTACTTGGGTGATTGTTTGGTATCTTGGCTAAGCAAGAAAAAGTCATCAATATCATTGTCTACAGCTGAAGCAGAGTATATTGCAACAACAACATGTTGTACACAGGTTCTATGGATGAAACAAACTTTAAAAGATATATAGGTTGAGTATGATGAGCCCATTCATATATATTGTGATAATACAAGTTCTATTAGTATCTCAAAGAATCCAGTGATGCACTCCAAGATGAAGCACATTCCAATAAAGTATCACTTTCTACAGGAACAAGTTGCAAAGAAGAACATCATAGTTGAATATGTGGGGACAAAGGAAGAGGTTGCAGATATATTCACAAATTCATTTCCAAGGGAAACCTTTGAGTATCTTCGCCAGAGACTCAGAGTAATTTCTACTCCCAAATGAATGCTTTTGAATTCTTTTTGGTTTTATCAATTCCCTTCTTGGGTTATCTGAATCATTGACCTAGAGTTCATGTCATTCAGGGTTCTAACAAAGCCTCTAAAACTATCGTCCCTCCTGGTAAACTAGAAGGCAACACAACACCCGGAAGGCACTGCGCAGTCTCACCCGAGATAGATTTAAATGGGTGGTTGTAAGACTTAGGTTTTTAGAGCCTAGGATAGAGTAAGGGATAGGGGTTTCTTGGTTAAGGCCAGATACTGTGAGCTGTAAGGGAAACTACTTATTCCTTGGATTCACATATGTATATCCCAGAGTTTAATTCAAGCAAAGGGTAAACAGATTCATAACAATGTATTAAATCATTCATCAAGCTTAACCATCAGTTGCTAAAATAAATAGGATACATGCATACATTCAACTTATTACACGAGTATTACCGTGGTTCACCCCCTCCTAGGCTATGTCCACAAAGATTTGGCTCTTGGCTCTTGTATTATGATAGTTCTACATTTTCGGCACCTCGGGCTTACAATTCTCCCCAAAACTGGGTAAGATCTATGTGAGGGGAACTAGATCACACTATGCTTCACAACCTGTGGTCTAATCCTCAGATCTACTTCCCCTTGTATCTCCTTTGCTCAACATCTTACAAAATCGGGTCATACAACTCAAAACATTAAAGAGAATTACTAACAAATACTAACGAACAACTCTATATAATACTTTCGTATCTATATTTATACATTTTCGGCTCTTCATCCTTTTTCAGAATAATACCAAAACCCTAACCCTTCTTATGCTAGGTAATTCTCCCATATGCGTGTTGTTCCTCCTCCAGTTGTTACTTTCCTTTGTGCACGCTTTCTTGCATGCGCCTATGTTGTTATTTTTCTAGTTGTTACTTTAGTTTTATACAATCTTTCTTTCCCATGATCGTTCTTTTTTCCTCTTTGGTCTAGTGCCAATAGACCCCCAACACTGACATGTGACTCGTCTCGAGTCACCTAGTTTCTCTGTTCTTCCTCGAGCTCCTTAGTGATCGTCTGGAACTGTTCCTGCAACTTTGTTTCTTTTGTCAGTGCCTGCGTAGTTTTCTCCTTGATGGTGTCGACTATCTGAGATGCCACTTGCTCGCTCGTCAGTACTGCGCATTCTACCTGAGTCTGTGTTGTTTGTTTTCTGGCTTCTTCGACCTGCGCAAGTACTTCTGCTACCCATTCCTACAACAATTCTATTTGATCCTGACACTCTTGTTTCTGTGTTTGCTAAGTTCTGCTTATATCTTCTTCAAATCTTGCATTCCCTTGACCCATTATGGAATTGGTATGGTCTTTTGTTGCTGCTTGAGTTCTTGGATCATTCCATTGATCCTCTCCTCCTCCTTGTCCCATTGTTGGACTTGTGGATCCTCTTCTAGCCTTGTCCAAAGTTGCGCTGCTTTATCTAGCAAGTCAGCTACCGTGCTGACCTGTTTTCCTATCTCCTGCAGTTGTATTGCTACTTCCTGCTTCCTTTTCTCCTTCACTGCTGGTGAAGTTGTCGGTATAATTTTTCCACGGAGAGTCACAATATCCTTTTGATACTGATCAATTTCCTATGCAATCTGGTCAATCTTCTCTGCGGCTGGGAGTTCATTTCCTAGCATAGTAGTTGGGAGTTTCCTGGAAATTTCTTCCACTCTGTGTTCCAGCTCATTTTTGCATTCTTTCTCCTCCTAATTTTTAGATTTGTCCTGTGCACAAACTGTTTCCAGCGCTTTGTGCTTCTTTGTTTCTTGTTGTAGCTCGACTAAGTTTTTGTGTGATAGTGACTGTAGCTCATGTTCGATGCTAATTTGTAGTTTGTATAATGATTTTGATGGAATTTGTGTCAAGACCAATTGGATATGATCAAAATTCTTGAGTGGTGTTTGTCAAACGTTTGCGGAGTCCGAATGGCTTTGGTGAGCTCTGTGGTTTCACTTTGTTCGTTCTTGTTGTTGTTTCTCTTTTTATGTTATCCTTTCACGAATAGAATAACTGCTTCTGTGCTCATGTGTTGTATGGGCTCGTCATGAATCTTTTCAAGGACGCTTCCTCCATTATGCGATTAATGCACCATAACTGTAGGTTGAATGAATCCGTGATGATTTCGTACTTGTCATTATGCCTACTCTATCGTCTCCAGTTGGCATGTTTAATGTGACATCCCATCTGTGCTTGCCTTGCTTTAATTCTGCCTCATGCTGTCCTGTCAGCCTACTTTTGCCGAATTTACTTTTCTCCCTTGTTTCCTTTTTCGATATATCCATTATCTTTTCCCTTGCTGGCTTCTTTTTTTGAATGCGGCATGTCCATCATACTGCGCACTGATTTTGGTGTTTATTTTATTTTATTGTGTAGTGGGTGGTCGACTGTCCTTGTATAGATTCAACCGACTTCTTTTGATCATTCCTCTGAAGTCTTCACCTGCTAGATCTCTTAACTATACATCTCCTCCGTCCGTGACAACTTTTACCTCATATGGTCCTAGCTAATGCATTCTTATCTTTTCTGGGTGTTGCAATACTTTACTATTGTAAAGAAATACTAGATCTCCTTCCTTGAATGTCTTCCTCTTGATGTGGGTGGTCGTGCCAAGATTTGTCTCTTTCTTTCTGTACTTGTTGATGGAATCTTTCCAAGATTCGGTCTTCCTCCATTGAGAGTAACTGATTCAGTCTTTATTATACTACGCCTCGTTCTATCATTTGTGTAATGGATGCTACACGTAGGCTGGATATTAAAAATTCTAAGGGCACTAATTCTTCTTGACCATAGTCTAGTTTGAATGGTGTTTGGCCAGTTAGATTTTTGCATGTGGTTCTATATGCTCATAGTACTGCTGGTACCTTGAGATCCCAATAATCCCTGTTGATGTTGCATATCTTTGTCATGGCATTTTCTAGAATTTTGTTGAAGGCTTATACCATGCCATTTGCCTATGGATGATACGGTGTGCTTTTTTGGTGATGAACTTCAAACTCTTCCAGCATTGTTTGGATGGTGTTGTTTATGAAGTGCGTTCCTTGTTCGTTCATCAAAATCCTTGGGCACCCAAATGTAGTAATTACCTGTTCAAACAGAAAATGTGAAACTGTCTCTATGCTACAATCTTTTACTGGTGAGGCTTCCGCCCATCTTGTTAGGTATTTTGTCGTAGTGATAATATATATTTCCCCCATTCTTTTGGCTGGCGAGTTAATGGGTCCCACAAAATATCTCGCCCATTTTTCGAATACCTAAAGCATCACTTGCAGTCGTAGTGGCATCTCATCCCTTCTGTTGGGTTTGCCTACCCTTTGACAGACATCACATTCCTGACAATATTATTTCGAGTCTTTGTGGATCGTTGGCCACCATAATTATGCGTGTAGTACCTTCTGCATGGTATCTTTTCCCGCATAATGCCCTCCTACTATTCCCTCATGGGCTTCTGCTAAAATTCTTGGTCATTCATGGTATAGTACATATCTCCATAAGATGATATTTGTGCCCATATTGTATAGATGTCCTACAATCAATTGATGGTCGGCTGTGCAGACTACCAAGTTATTCTTCTACGCAGTGGTATATTCTTGTGGCACAGTACCTGTGCTTAAGTATTAGATGATCGCTGTGAAGTAATCATCAACAATATATACTGAGAATAGCTTTGCATCTAGAAAGTTGTCTTCTAAGTTCACTGGTTCCTCTCCATTTGTGACCCTCGATAGATGGTCCAGTCCTGCATTCAATTTTCCTAGTTTAACTATTACTTCAAATTTGAATTCTTGAAATAGAAATAACCATTGACAGATTCTCCCCCCCAACATTGGCTTGTTGACTAGGTATTTTAGGGCTGAGTGATCTATAAAAATATTAAAGTGTTTTCCCAATAGGTAATGTTTGTATTTCTGTAGTGCATAAACCATAGCTGGGCCTTCACTTTCTATCGTGTTATAATTTTGTTCCAAATCTGATAATTTTCTGCTTGTGAATGCTATCGGTGTTGAAAAGTCAACAGGAAACATGTGTCTAATTTACTTTTCCCTTAAATAAATTGGACAATAAATATTAATCTATTATCTCATTTATAACTGAGTGATTTGGAGTTGTAATAGAATTACAAGTGTAGTTAAGTGAGTTAATCTTAGTTGTACTAGTGAGAGTTTAGTGAATTGATTATTCATTAATTGAAAATTAGTGAACTCACATCCAACGGAAGATTCCCCACGGTTAACTACATGCATGTCAAATCCATTGGAGACCCAGTTGAGATAACAGGTGAAAGGGACAATTGGCTATCAGTTGTGATTTTATCACACATGCATTGGAGATGCTTATGAGCATGTGAAAACTTGGTAATTCGGATGATCAAGAGAATTCCAATTGCAGAGATTGTGCAGAGGAGGCAGGCTTTCTGGACACAGAAAATTGGCACATGTATTTGTTTATTTGCGTATGATAGTGTGAGATGATTGTATTGTATTGAGAGCTCTTGGATTAGAGTTTTGTATGAGATTGTTTCACGATTCATGATATACATAATATATGATAGTGGGGTTTTTTAGCTTTATGCTTTCCCAGAAAAACTTATGTGTTATGTGTTCTTAATATTTCACTTTGTGATTATGGTTGTGATCGTGGTTTAATTTTCCGCAAGAATAATAGTAGAAGTAATTCTATATTTAACAATGGCATATAATTGTTAGATCATGAGAATTGCAAGAATACTTAATTTGTATCAAAATTTATACTTGGTATCAGAGCCACAGAGCTATGGAAGTGAGCTGCAAACATAATTGTATTCTCACAGGTTCCATCACGAGCAGAGTTCGAAACCTTAGTACTGAAAACTACGCACATTTTCAGGAACATAAATTCACGCACCCTACTCAAAGGAGAGGTGCGAATTTCCTGAGCATTATCGTAGGCTACCTTAGGGAGAGGTGCGAACCCCCCTCACCCTACAGTGCATTACAGTGCAAAATTCCTAGTCAAGTTCGCAGGCTATACATAGGTAGGGTGAAAACTTCCCTCAGGCTACTCACAGGTGGGGTGCGAACCTCCCAAGGAAAGAGGGATTGCAGAAGCTAAGTTTTGTGGTTGGATAACATTCGAATTTGCAGGATTTTCTTGGTGCGGCATTTGATTCAAGATCAAAATGTCTTTCAATGGCTTGAGGTTGGAGTATGAACTTGAGGGAAAATCAAACTACATTTCTTGGAAGGACAGTATGGAAGCAGTACTTGAAGACAATGGCTTGAAGGATTACATTGATATAGATGTTCCTAAGTTGGATGCGATAGACACTGCAAATCTTGATGCATGGAAAAAGAAAGTGGCAAAGGCAAGGAGGATTCTGTTGGAGGGAGTACGAGACCACATTGTCTCAAGTCTCCATGGGAAAACCACACCACATGCAATGTGAAAGGTTTTGACAGATCTGTTCCAAAACAGTAGCGACCATAGGAAATTGGCACTCAAAGATAAACTCAGGAAGATAAAGATGGAGAAGGGCGACACCATTCAGAAATATCTCACGAAGTTTTTCCAATGTCGGGATGAGCTTGGAAGTGTGGGAATATCAGTTGTTGCTGATGATTTGGTGAGCTTGGCACTCCTAGGACTTCCCAAGAGTTGGCACAATTATCAAGACTCTGTCAACGGAAGGGAAAAATTGTCGGATTGGAAACGAATATGGTTAGATCTAGTGAAAGAGGAGTTCAGGTGGAACACCAGAGATGGATCTTCATCAAAGATTGATTATGAAGAGGATTGTGCTTTGAATTCCAAGGAAAGGAAAGGGAAAGGGAATAAATTCCATTCAAAATCTGAGCCTAAAGTCAAGAAGCTAGATTTGTCGAAAGTGA
>SNQJ01S0060708.1:91192-109846 GCA_010110895.2 Picea sitchensis | reverse complement strand
TTCACACTTTCAGTTGTGAAAACTGAATCGAAATCAAATTGCAATTGTCGCAAAAAACGAAACAAATGTCTAGTTGCAAAATGCGACGATGACTTTGTCGTTTTTAGAAAACAATTGGGTGTAGGCAACTTTTTAGGGCAATAAAAAAAAAATGAATTGGCTGCCAACACCCACTTGGGTTGATGCTATGGTAGAGGAGTACGACTCCATTGTCAAAAATAGTGCATGGGAAATTGTCCCAAGACCGATTGATAAATCAATAGTAGGATCGAGATGGATCTACAAGGTAAAGCAAGCTGCTGATGGGAGTGTTGAGAAATACAATGCCAGGCTTGTGGCTCGAGGCTTCTCATAGATTGAGGAGATAGGTTATGAGGATACCTTTGCACCTGTCGCAAGGTACTCTTCCATAATATCCATCCTTACACTCTCAGTGCAAATGGGCTGGTGCATTCATCAGATGGATGTAAAAACGGTGTTCCTCAACGGGATCATTGAGGAAGAAGTGTACATTAAATAGACAGAAGGTTTTGAGACCTTTGACAGAGATTCACATGTGTGCAGACTCAATAGAGCATTGTATGGGTTGAAGCAAGCACCTCGTGCTTGGTACACTCAGATAGACAACTATTTCACCGGATTGGGCTTCATCAAAAGCGAAGCGGATGCAAACCTATACAAAATTGTGGTGGAGGGTAAGCTATTAATCACTGTTCTTTATGTTGATGATTTAATACTGACTGGTGATGAGCATTTGATACACACATGCAAGGATGACCTTTCAAAGGAGTTCAAGATGAAGGATTTGGGCGTTCTTCATTATTTCCTTTGATTAGAAATATGGTAGTGAGATGGTGAAATTTTTGTGTCTCAAGGAAAGTATGCAAGGGAGATATTGGGTAAGTTTCACATGGAGGGATGCAAACCCATGGATACTCCTCTTCCAAGAAACTGGAAGAAAGAGGATGTTACTTCTGGAGAGGTAGTGGATGCTACTGTCTATCGACAATTAGTGGGTTCACTAATGTATTTAGTGAATAAGAAACCGGACATTTTCTATGTAGTTAACCAGCTAAGTCAAGCGATGGTTAAGCCTACCAAACTCTTTTGGAAGGTGGGCAAGCATGTCCTGAGATATCTGAAGGGAACATATGAGTATGGATTATGGTACAGACAGATGGATGAGGTGAAGTTACATGGCTTCACGGATGTAGATTGGGTGGGCAACCCAACAGACAGAAAGAGCTTATCAGGGGGGATATTTAGTATCAGATCTACAGTTGTTTCTTGGTACAACAGGAAACAAAGATCCATGGCACTTAGTTTAGAGGAAGCGGAATACATGGTAGTGAGTCAAGCTTCATGTGAGGCTATCTGGATGAGGAAGATCTTGGATGGTATGTTTGGTTCTCATTTAGATCTGACAGTGATTTATTGTGATAATCAGAGTTTCATTTAACTCTCGACTAATCCTGTGTTTCATGACAGATCTAAGCATATAGATATCTGGTATAATCATCTCATAGATTGTGTGCAGTGGAAGGTCATGTTGCTTCAATACATTCCTACGGAAGATCAGGATCCAGACATTCTAACGAAGGCGCTCACTAAGAGAAAATTCAAATATCATAGAGACAAGATTGGGGTGAAGGATAATCCCTTCCTTGTTGAGAGGGAGTGTTGAAAAGTCAACAAGAAACATGTGTCTAATTTACTTTTCCCTTAAATAATTTGGACAATAAATATTAATCTAATATCTCATTTATAACTGAGTGATTTGGAGTTGTAACAGAATTACAAGTGTAGTTAAGTGATTTAATCTTAGTTGTACTAGTGAGAGTTCAGTGAATTAATTATTCATTAATTCATAATCAGTGAACTCACATGCAACTGAAGATTCTCCATGGTTAACTACATGCATGTCAAATCCATTGGAGACTCAGTTGAGATAACAGGTGAAAGGGACAGTTGGCTATCAGTTGTGATTTGATCACACGTGCATTGGAGATGCTTATGAGCATTTGAAAACTAGCTAATTTGGATGATCAAGAGAATTCCAATTGCAGAGATTGGGCAGAGGAGGCAGGTTGTCTGGACACAAAAAATTGGCACATGTATTTGTTGATTTGTGTATGACAGTGTGAGACGATTGTATTGTACTGAGAGCTCTTGGATTAGATTTTTGTATGAGATTGTTTCATGATTCATGATATACATAATATATGATAGTGGGGTTTTTTAGCTTTACACTTTCCCAGAAAAACTTCTATGTTATGTGGTCTTGATATTTCAGTTTGTGATTGTGGTTGTGATCATGGTTTAATTTTCTTCAAGAATAATAGTAGAAGCTATTCTGTATTTAACAGTGGTGTATAATTGTTAGATCAGGAGAATTGCAGGAAAACTTAATTTGTATCAAAATTTCTACATGGTATTGGAGCCACGGAGGCCATGGAGCTATCGAAGTGAGGTGCGAACATAATCATATTCTCACAGGTCCCATCACAAGAAGAGTGTGAACCTTAGTACTGAAAACTATGCACATTTTCATGAACAAAAATTCTTGCACCCTACTCAAAGGAGACGTGCGAACTTCCTGAGCATTCTCGCAGGCTAGTTTAAGGAGAGGTGCGAACCTCCCTCAACCTATAGTGAATTATAGTGTGAACCTCCTAGTCAAGTTCGCAGGCTATACATAGGTAGGGTGCGAACTTCCCTCAGGATACTCACAGGTGGGGTGCGAACCTCCCAGGGAAAGAGGGATTGCAGAAGTTGACTTTTGTGGTTGGATAACATTCAAATTTGCAGGATTTTCTTGGTGCAACATTTGATTCAAGATCAAAATGTCTTTCAATGGATTGAGGTTGGAGTATGCACTCGAGGGCATCTCGAACTACATTGCTTGTAAGGACAAGATGGAAGCAGTACTCGAAGACAATGGCTTGAAGGATTACATTGATACAGATGTTCCTAAGCCAGATGCGACAAACACTGCAAATCTTGATGCATGTAAAAAGAAAGTGGCAAAGGCGAGGAGGATTCTGTTGGAGGGAGTACAAGATCACATTGTCTCAAGTCTCCATCAGAAAACCACACTACATGCAATGTGGAAGGTTTTGACAGATCTATTCCAAAACAATAGCGACCATAGGAAATTGGTGCTCAAAGATAAACTCAGGAAGATCAAGATGGAGAAGGGCAACACCATTCCGAAATATCTCACAAAGTTTGTCCAATGTCGGGATGAGCTTGGAAGTGTGGGAATAATAGTCATTGTTGATGATTTGGTGAGCTTGGTGCTCCTAGGACTTCCCAAGAGTTGGCATAGTTATGAAGACTCTGTCAATGGAAGGGAAAAATTGTTGAATTGGGAACGACTATGGTCGGATCTAGTGCAAGAGGAGTTCAAGCGGAACACTAGATATGGATATTCATCAAAGCATGATGATGAAGAGGATTATTCTTTAACTGCCAACGCAAGGAAAGGGAAAGGGAATAAATTCCATTCAAAATCCGAGTCTAAATTCAAGAAGCTGGATTTGTCCAAAGTGAAGTGTTTTGACTGTCACGAACATGGGCATCTCACTACTAACTGTCCACAGAAGAGGAATAACAAGATGGTTGTTGGAGATGCAACTAGTGAGTCTCTTGTCTCACAATTTGATCTTGAGTTCGCTTTGATCGCATGCATGGCATCAAGTGCATCAGGATCGGTGTGGTATTTGGATAGTGGTGCTTCCTTCCACATGATGGGAGATAAAGAGTCTTTCATTGACTTGGAGGAGAAAGATCTCAAAATGCATATAGAGATGGGTGATGATGGACGATACAGTGAGACTGGTATTGGTACCATTACATTTCAGAGGGAGTCAGGTAAACCATTTCAATTGAAAAATGTTATGCATGTTCCAGGTCTAAAGAAAAACTTGGTCTCAGTCACAATGTTCAAGGACAAAGGCTATGATGTTTTTTTTAGCAGTGGAAAAGCCTACTTGCGACATAAAGTAACAGGTCAAGTCAAGAAGATAGGGATTTGAGTTAAGAATCTCTACATGCTGGACATAGATGGTTGCGGTGCCATGATAGGCAAGGTAGAAAAAGTGGTGAGCCGGGATGAGGGCGAATTATGGCATAGGTGATTGGTCCATCTTCATCATGGAGCCTTGAAGATCATGCAACAAATATCTACTGGAATTCCAAGGAGAACACTTGCTCAGTTAGATTAGTGCAAGGGGTGCACCCTGGGGAAGTATGTAAAGTTCACCTTTCATGAAAAGGAGAACCATGCTTCGGTGATCATGGGGAGAACTCACACAGACGTGTGTGGACCATTCTTAGTTGCTTCAACAACAAAACATAGGTATTATGTTATTTTTGTTGATGACTTTTCTCGTAAATGATGGATATTCTTCATGCAAAAGAAGGATCAAACATTCTCAAAGTTCTGTGAGTTTAAAGCATTGGTGGAGAAAGAGTCGGGAAAGAAAGTGAACTCTATAAGGAGCGATAATGGTGGAGAATACATCTCTAACAAATTTAAAGACTTCTGCAGAAGAGAAGGAATTCGAAGAGAACTCATAGTGCCTCATAACCCACAACAAAATGGGGTAGTGGAGAGAAAGAACAGAACGATCATGGGTGCAGCATGAGTGATGTTCCATGATCAGGGCCTACCAATGCATTTGTGGGAAGAAGCATGCAATACTACAGTTTATGTGCAGAACCGTTGCCCTTATAAAGTACTTGGCATGAGTACACTTGAAGAATACTTCACTGGTAAGAAACCTGATGTTTCTCATTTTAAAAATTTTGGCTCATCTACTTATGTGCATGTGACCAAGGATTCCAGGAAGAATTTGGAACCAACTACTGAAGTTGGGATATTTGTGGGGTACATAGAAACACCCCATAATTATCGTGTGTATTTTACGATAAGTAAGATGACTATTATGCGACAGGATATAAAATTCGATGAAGGGAAAGCCATGCAGTTGTCACTTGAGAGGGAGCTAGACTTGCATAAAGAAGAGAAATTACTGGTTCCCAAAGATGAGTCTCAAGATGTGGATCAGCCACATGAGGAGGTTCATGGAGTGTAGGAAACCGCTCAAGTAGATCCATCCATCAGAAATGGCAGAAAGTGCACCATGGAAGTTGATAGATTGAGACTAGATGCTGCACAGAATGTAGGAGCCCCTACTTCACAAGGCAAGCATAGACAGTCTCCTGATCGATTTGCTGGATACATGGCTCTCATGAGCAAATGTATTGTGACTAAACCATCTTCCTTTCAGGAAGCAATGCAAGACCCCACTTGGGTTGATACTATGGTAGAGGAGTATGACTCCATTGTCAAAAACAGTGCATGGGAAATTGTCCCAAGACTGAATGATAAATCAGTGGTAGGATCGAGATGGATCTACAAGGTAAATCAAGCTGTCGATGGGAGTGTTGAGAAATACAAGGCCAGGTTTGTGGCTCG
Source organism: Picea sitchensis (assembly GCA_010110895.2). NCBI lineage: Eukaryota > Viridiplantae > Streptophyta > Pinopsida > Pinales > Pinaceae > Picea > Picea sitchensis. Next base: position 104,364 of record SNQJ01S0060708.1, on the reverse strand, counting down.
AGGCTTCTCACAGATTGAGGGGATAGATTATGAGGAGACCTTTTCACCTGTCACAAGGTACTCTTCCATAAGATCCATCCTTGCACTCTTAGCGCAGATGGGCTGGCTCATTCATCATATGGATGTAACAACTGCATTCCTCAATGCGATCATTGAGGAAGAAGTATACATTGAACAACCAGAATGTTTTGAGACTTTTGACAGAGATTCGCATGTGTGAAGACTCAAGAGAGAATTGTATGGGTTGAAGAAAGAACTTCGTTCTTGGTACACTCGGATAGACAACTATTTCACCGAATTGGGCTTCACCAAAAGTGAAGCGGATGCAAACCTATACCAAATTGTGGTGGAGGGTAAGATATTAATCATTGTTCTTTATGTTGATGATTTAATACTGACTGATGATGAGTAGTTGATACACTGATGCAAGGATTACCTTGCAAAGGAGTTTGAGATAAAGGATTTGGGCCTTCTTCATTATTTCCTTGGATTGGAAATATGGCAACGAGATGGTGAACTTTTTGTATCTCAAGGAAAGTATGCAAGGGAGATACCGAGTAAGTTTCACATGGAGGGATGCAAACCCATGGATACTCCTCTTCCAGAAAACTGGAGGAAAGAAGATGCTACTTCTGGAGAGGTAGTGGATGCTACTGTCTATTGATAGTTAGTGGGTTCGCTAATGTATTTAGTGAGTATGAGACCAGACATTTGCTATGTAGCTAACCAACTAAGTCAAGTGATGGCTAAGCCTACCAAACGCTTCTGGAAGGCGGGCAAGCATGTCCTAAGATATATGAAGGGCACATCTAAATATGGATTATGGTACAGATAGACGGATGAGGTGAAGTTGCATGGATTTACAGAAACAGATTGGGCGGCAGCTCAATGGATAGAAAGAGCACATCAGGGGGGATCTTTAGTATTGGATCCACAATTGTTTCTTGGTACAGCAGGAAACAAAGAACCGTGGCACTTAGTTCAGTGGAAGCGAAATACATGGAAGCGAGTCAAGCTACATGTGAGGCTATCTGGATGACAAAGATCTTGGTTGGTTTGTTTGGTTCTCATTTAGATCCGATAGTGATTTATTGTGATAATCAGAGTTTCATTAAACTCTCGATTAATCCTATGTTTCATGACATATCTAAGCATATAGATATCCGATATCATCATCTCAAAGATTGTGTGCAGTGGAAGATCATGTTGCTTCAATACATTCCTATGAAAGATCAGGATGTAGACATTTTGATGAAGGCGCTCACCAGGAGCAAATTCGAATATCAAAGAGACATGATTGCGGTGAAGGATAATCCCTTTCTTGTTGAGAGGGAGTGTTGAAAAGTCAACAAGAAACATGTGTCTAATTTACTTTTCCCTTAAATAAATTGGACAATAAATATTAATCTAATATCTCATTTATAACTGAGTCATTTGGAGTTGTAACAAAATTACAAGTGTATTTAAGTGAGTTAATCTTAGTTGTACTAGTAAGAGTTCAATGAATTAATTATTCATTAATTCATAATCAGTGAACTCACGTGCAACTGAAGATTCGCCACAGTTAACTACATGCATGTCAAATCCATTGGAGACCCAGTTGAGCTAACAGGTGAAAGGTACAGTTGGCTATCAGTTGTGATTTGATCACACATGCATTGGAGATGATTATGAGCATGTGCAAACTAGGTAATTCATATGATCAAGAGAATTCCAATTACAAATATTGTGCAGAGGAGGCAGGCTATCTGGACACAAAAAATTGGCACATGTATTTGTTGATTTTTGTATGACAGTGTGAGATGATTGTATTGTACTGAGATCTCTTAGATTAGAGTTTTGTATGAGATTGTTTCATGATTCATGATATACATAATATATGATAGTGGGGTTTTTTAGCTTTATGCTTTCCCAGAAAAACTTCTGTGTTATGTGTTCTTGATATTTCACTTTGTGATTGTGGTTTAATTTTCCACAAGAATAATAGTATAAGAGATTATGTGTTTAACAGTGGCGTATAATTATTAGATCAGGAGAATCACAGGAATACTTAATTTGTATCAAAATTTCTACAATTGAGTGATCCAAGTCTCATGTTGTTGGTTGCACCAAGATAGCTCCAAGTGCTATCGTTGATCCATCTACATGTACATGGAATGTTTTCCCCCAATCTAGAAATACCAATATTGGTGCGGTGACCATCTTTTCCTTTAGGGTATCCAGACCGTGTTGGCACTCATCGTTCCATTGATACTTTGTATCTTTCCTTAACAGTTTTTCCATTGGCGTTGTAATCTGTGCGTAGCCTTTGATGAATTTCCTGTAATATCCCATATGTCCTAGCATTTCTCTTAGTTGGCGGACTGTTTTCGGTGTTGGTAGATTAACAATGACTGGGATTTTGGCTGGATCCACTAGAAAACCCTGTTTTCATACTATGTGTCCCAATAGTATTCCAAATGGTGTTCCAAATATGCATTTCTTGATATTTAGTGATATCTGACATTGTCTGCATCATTCTAGCATGAGTTGTAAAACTTCCACATGGTTTTTCAATAGGCTATAGACCATCCAATCATCCAGGTATACTTCGAGAAATTGGTGAATGAATTCCTTAAATGTTGTGATGACCACTCTGGAGAATATCGTAGGTGCATTCTTGAGTCTGAACGACATGACTGTATACTGGTAAGATCCCCATTCAGTCAAAAATTTGGTCTTTTTTCTATCCTCCTATAATCTGATGGTATCCTGAGAATCCATCGGTGAATGAGTAGGCTTCATGGCCTCCTACATTCTTGAGTACTTCATCTATAAACAGTGTGGGGAATGGGTCATGTAGGCATGCATCATTCAACTTTCTCAAGTCGACACATATCCTAATCCCTCTTCCCTATTTCTTTTCCTATACAACCATCAGACTTATCCATTCTGATTCTTCGACTGGTTCAATGATGTCGGCGTTGAGCATCCTGTCGATCTCATCTTTAACTTTCTGTTTATATATGGGATTCAATCTATATGGTCATTTTTTAATGAGTCTTGCATCAGGTCTGAGTGGTATCTTCATTTCTCTTAGTTCTCTGGCTATGCCTTTCATCTCTGTAAATATTGTGGGAAAATGGTCGTTGTATTCGCGCAACAATTATGTGATACTTTGTTAGGATCCTAACCCGCACATAGGTGGAAAAATATATTCAGATGTAATAAAGGTTAATATTAATAAGGCCTTTCAATAAAATAGAATAAGGCGGATGTAAGAAGACCTAATAGAAGCTTTCACTTCTATAAGGATCTTCCTCTAGATGCTTCTTTTTAGTATAAATAGGAGTCGAGGGTATGAGAACCCTAGCTTGGATATTATTGTAATAGAGCTCTACTCAACTGGAGGTTTCCCCCTCGAAGAGGACCATGAACATTGCTTTTAGATTCAAAGTGTTATTTATGTTGTTATTCTTATATCATTTCAGTGTTATTATGGTGAATGTTCTAGTTATATTGTTGTTATTCTTCCATTACTAGCATTTTATTTCAGTTCTGCATACATTTTATATCTGGTATATTACAAGTGGTATCAGAGAACTTTCCTTGGCATAAAGTGTGGATTGATTTTTTTTTAGGGTAGAGACGTATTTTGACGTATTTAAGCCACAACGATCTGTCATTACACACATAAACCCATGGTTGAGGGATTCATACATGCAAGAAATACAAGTGGTACTTAAGCGCACATCTGTTGGCCACCCTTGTAACCCCTGTTGGTACCCCTTCGAGTGGTAGTGCATCAAACATCACCTGTTTACGAATCGTCCTAGATTACCTGAAGCCCTCTTTAGATAAACTGATCGGCCACCTGACTACTATAGTGTCACCGAGAAAAGCACCCGGGAAGATACTCTCTAGTACCTGGGTAGTTGAGTAGTACGGATAAGGGTACGGTCTATCCTCCTTATTTAGTGCCCTGAGATATTGGGCTGAGTACTATTGTTGGACCCCACATGTATATTAGAGAGCTATAGCACAGTGCAAACCCTTGTCTTTAGAACCATTGAATACCTAACCCTTGGGGGATAGAAACATAAACAAATTAAAATAGACAAGATCTATTGTCACGCAACTTTGTTCAAGTTGCCAAGTAAATACACATTTCTTTCTGGTTAAGCATTTTGGCATTTCCTCTCTGCAGTTTTCTTTAGACCGGAGTATAACTTTGTTAATAAAAAAAAAAGAAAATAAAGAAAAAAAAAAACCAAAAAGGTATGGAAATTCTTTCACCATTATTTGAGACCTATTCCATTGGATTCATCTCTTTGCCCTTATCAAATTCATCCATATAATTTTTTTCGGCCAAAATTTTTTACCCCGCCTACCCCTTTTTAGTTTCCTTATCCTCATGGCCCATACTCGTACCCAAGACTTGGAAGCTCGCTTCAACACCTTGCAATCTGGTCTCATTGAGACCCAACAAGAAGTGAAACAAATCAGTGCCAATGTTGCCACCATCAATACAACCATGCAGTCCTCAATGGGGGAAATCAAACAAGACCTCACCACCCAACTTGAATCATTCTTTTTACCACTCTGCACCGAACTTCATATCCCTATAGATAACCCTTCCTCTTCCTCGCCTCCACATACTGAAGGTGACCATTCCTCTCATTCTCATACCTTGCAGAACCATCACTTTCAACGTGACCTACGCCTTCCGCGGGTGGATGTGACCAAATTTGATGGCTCAGACCCCACTGGTTGGGTAACCCAAATGGAACAATACTTCTCTTTATACGTCATTACATATGACTTGTCCAAACTCTGGTATGGTGTTCTCCATCTAGATCAAGAACGTTAGCAATGGTGGTAATGGAAAAAAAATTCCCGTCAAGGGTATATTGCTTGGACACACTTTGTGGAAGAGATTTATGAATGCTTTGACACTGACACCAACCATTTGGGCCATTTGACAAAGCTGAAAAAATTAGGAATAATGGAAGAATTTATAGCTACCTTTGAGCACCTAGATTTTAGAACAGAGGGCATGTTTGATGCCTTTTTCCGAGAGTGTTGTATCAATGGCCTCAAGGATGAAATTTGGGCCCATGTCCTCATGGCTTAGCCTGAGAGTTCGGTGGAGGCTACCAAAAGAGATAAAGAAGCACAACATGTTTTATCTTCTCAAAACTCCAAACCCTCTTTTATCCCTCGCCCTAAACCAGTGAATCCCACTACTCCGTCTGCTCCACTAAAGATCCAAAAATTGACCAGGGCTGAAATGGATGAACACCAACTCAAAGGCCTTTGTTATAACTATGATGAAAAATATTTCTCGGGCCACAAGTGTAAAGAACAAAATCTTTTTATGGCCATCTCCGAGGAGATTTCATAAGAAGATGAAGAAACTTCCTCTGTGTCTGAGTCACCTAAATCCACTTACATAACCCCTCCCTTAGACCCTCCCGAAGTAGAACCGGTCATTTCCCTCAATGCTCTCACTGGCTTCTTTTCTCCCCAAACCCTCAAGATAATCGGTTACATCAAGCATCAAAAGGTCATCATTTTGGTTGATAGTGGCAGAACCCATAATTTTACTCATCGTCGCATTGCCCAAGAAACTCATTGCTACAACCATGCCATCAATAATTTCCAAATCATGATTGCCAATGGGGGTTCCATGAAATGTGGAGGGTGTTGTGAAAATGTGCATCTCCAAATTGGTGACTACCACCTGAAATCCCATATGTTTTCTATCGATATGGTAGGTTGTGACATTGTGTTGGGTGCAGACTAGCTAAGTACTTTGGGTCCCATTCTCATGGATTTTAAATACTTAACCATGTAATTCAACCAAGAGGGCCACCAATATAAGTTCCAAGGCATCACGACTGGTTCACCTAAGATCATCAGTTCCCATCGCATGGAAAAGCTTCTCAAAATGGGTCATTCTAGTGTTATCGCCCAACTCCATGCCATACAAGCAACAAAGACACCCTCAATACCGCAAGATCTCCAAGCCATCATTTCTAAACATCAGTTGGTATTTTCCACTCCCTAAGGCCTCCCTCCTTCCCATGGTGATCATGATCATTCCATTCCCCTTGTACCCGGAATCCTTCCTCCCAATATCCATCTGTATCATCACCCCTTTTCCTCAAAAAATGAAAATGCGAAAATGGTCTAGGAACTCCTTAATGCAGGTGTTATCCTCCCTAGTACGAGCCCCTACTCATCTTCTGTGGTCATGGTCCTGAAGAAAGAAGGTTCTTGGCAAACGTGTCCTAACTTCCGTGACCTCAACAAACTTACCATCAAAGAAAAATTCCCCATTCCTGTCATTGATGATCTCCTGGATGAATTGAGTGCTGCCCAATTCTTCACTAAACTAGATCTCCATTTGGGCTACCACAAAATACATATGAAAGAGGCAGACATTCCCAAGACTTCCTTTAGAACTCATGAGAGTCACTATGAGTTTTTGGTCATGCCCTTTGGCTTGTGTAATTCCCCCTCCACCTTCCAAAGCATCATGAATCATGTCTTTTGTCCTTTTCTCTGCCATTTTGTCTTAGTTTTCTTTGATGATATCCTCATCTATAGCAAAACCTGGACAAACCATCTTTCTCATGTGTATCAAGTTCTCCATCTACTCTCTCAGCACCAACATTTCCTAAAATGGTCTAAATGTGCTTTTGGTGCCTTAGAAGTATAATAATTGGGTCATCTAGTTGGAAAATATGGTGTTAGAGTGGATCCTAAAAAGATTGAAGCTATGGAAGACTGGCCTCACCCAAAGACTCTTAAGATATTGTGTGGATTTCTAGGCTTAACAGGGTATTATCACAAGTTTGTTAAGAATTATGGGAAGATTGTAGCACCGCTCACTACTCTCCTAAAAAAGAACTCTTTCACTTGGACTCCATCTGCTGCTCAATATTTTCAGAACTTGAAGATGGCCATGTGCACCACTCCAGTCCTCGCCCTTCCTGATTTCATAAAGACATTTGTGTTGGAATGTGATGCCTTGGGGAAAGGAATTGGTGTTGTCCTTATGCAAGAGGGTTGACCTTTGGCCTTTACCAGAAAGAAACTATATGAAAGAAATCTGGGCAAATCCATCTATGAAAAGGAAATGTTGGCTATTCTCCATGCCGTCCTTATCTATTGGGGTAACGTTTCCAAATTAAGACAAAACACCAAAGCCTCAAGTATTTTCTGGAACAACACATTTCCTCCCCAGAACAACAAAAATGGGTGACTAAACTCTTTAGATATGATTATGAGATCATTTATAAGAAAGACAAAGACAATGTGGTTGCAGATGCACTTTCCCAAAAATATGAAGACGAAGGATCCCTTTTTTCTCTTTCATTCATTGTACTAGATTGGCTCCAAGATGTTCGCAAGGAATGGCTACAAGATCCCAAAAGTTCACAGTTGATCCACCAATTGCAATCCAAGGCTCCAGCTTCCCCAGGGTACTCTTGGCTCCATGAGGAGCTTCAATACAAAGGCTATTTGTATTTAAGTAAACAATCAAAGCTTAAATCCATGGTACTTTCTGATTTTCATGGTACACCCACAGCAGGGCACTCTGGATTCACCAAAACCTATGATAGGGTCAAACATTCCTTTTTCTGGGATGGTATGAAATAGGACATCCGTAATTTTGTAGCTAAATGTGATGTGTTTCAACGCAACAAGGGAGAAACAATCAGATCGCTGGGCACACTACAACTGCTCCTGATTCCACCTGCTATTTGGAAGGATATCTCTATGGATTTTATTACCGGCTTACCCAAATCAGGAAATAAATTCGTCATCATGGTGGTTGTTGATCACCTTTCCAAGTATGCTCATTTATACGCCCTTCAACACCCATTTACAACATCCATAGTGGCTCAAATCTTCATGGATTAGGTCTTCAAGCTTCATGGCATGCCGAACTCTATTGTTTCTAATCGCGACCCAACTTTCACAAGCAATTTTTGGCAATAATTGTTCAAGATATAAGGCACCGAATTGCATCTCATCACAGCTTATCATCCCCAGATTGATGGTCAAACAGAAGTTGTCAATAAGTGTTTGGAAACATATTTGAGGTGTTTTTCCTCAGAAAAGAAAAATCAGTGGGCTCAATGGTTACCCCTAGCTGAATGGTGGTACAACACTTCATACAATACAGCTACACGCATGACTCCTTTTGATGCAGTATATGGACAAAAGCCACCTTTAGATCTCTCATACTTACTAGGTGCCTTGAAGGTCCAGGTGGTTGACCTAACACTTATAGCTTGAGAGGCTATTCTCTATACCCTCAAAGAGAATTTGGTCATGGAACAGAATCACATGAAGCAACAAGCAGATAAAGGTCTCTCTGAACATCAATTTGCAGAAGGGGATCAGGTGTTTCTTCAATGACAACCTTACAAGCAAACTTCCCTCAAGGCCGAGCATTTTCAAAAGCTAGCACCCAAATTTTATGGTCCTTATAACATACTCAAGCATGTCGGACAAGTCGCCTATCAGTTAGATTTTCCCAGTAATTTGAAGCTACATCCTATTTTTCATGTTTCATGCTTAAAGAAGGTGATTGGAGCTAAGTGCTAAATTTGAACCAGCCTTCCAGAGTTAGCTGAAGAAGGATCCATTTGGCTACAGCCAGAAGCAGTTTTGGACCAGCGTGAGCATCACTTACATCAGAGAACCATTAAGGAAGTGCTAGTACAGTGGAAATATACAACTCCAACAGACGCCACTTGGGAACCAACTACCATTCTGCAACAATTTCTTCATCGCAAGCCTTGAGGACAAGGCTATTTTTAAGGGGGCATAAATGTTAGGGTCCTAACCCACACATAGGTAGAACAATATATTCGGATGTAATAAAGTTCAATGTTAATAAGGCCTTTTAATAAAATAGAATAAGGTAGATGTAAGAAGACCTAATAGAAGCTTCCGCTTCTAGAAGTATCTTCCTCTAGATGCTTATTTTTAGTATAAATAGGAGTCGAGGGTATGAGAACCCTAGATTGGATATTATTGTAATAGAGCTCTACTCAATTGGAGGTTTCCCCCTCGAGAGGCCTATGAACATTGCTTTCAGATTCAAAGTGCTATTTATGTTGTTATTCTTATATCATTTCAGTGTTATTGTGGTGAATTTTCTGGTTATATTGTTGTTATTCTGCCATTACTAGCATTTTATTTCAGTTCTGCATACATTTTATATCTAGTATATTACACAAATGTATCCTAGTTTATATTCATGCCACCTAAGTCACATAATGTGTCTGGATTTTGTTCAAGGGAAATCTAATCATGAGTTGGCCATTCTACAGTTAAGTCTCTGACCTAGAAATTTGGCCTTCCTAAGTCAGTCAAGTTTGTCTCATCATCACAAGTATCTATGTCTCTTACACGTGCCAGTATGGAATGTCCCCATTTACTTTTTTCTGGCATGTCTTCTCTTATAACTCCCACACATTTCTCTGAGAGTATGACCTAGTGTTTCACCCTGGGCCTATTTACATCATTCATAGTTGACCTTGTGCTCAAAACATGACAAACCATCATTGGTCGCTAACTGAGTGGTTTCCATTGGGTTCGATGTCAACACCAATCATAACACATAGGGATTTTTCTGGTACCTTGGTTTCCATTTGACCCCATGATTGGTGCATTCCTCTTCTTTGTCACTGGTCTGCATCATTGAATACTATTGAGAGAGTCTATGCCATGCACTATTTCATCTGGTGCATGCTAGATTCATACCTCGGTGTGGTCCTTACAATGTTTTCATCTGAGTATTTCCAAATCTTGGCCTTCTACTAACCCCTCATGTTGGATGATGGAGGATGCCCTAATGCCTTACTTTTACCAGATCTCTTCCTATATACTTGAAAACATATTTCTCTGGGATAGGGATCTAGAGTCATATTTGGTACCTTGGGGTTTGCAGTCATTAGTGACAGGTTCCCTTGCTATTGACAGTGGGAATACATCAATGTTCCCTGCTCGATAGATTCTACCAGGTGTTCGACATCAACTCATTTATTCACACTTGTTAGATTGTACCATGGTACCTTGACACCCATTATCATCATCTGTGGGATTTCTCACATTTTTTAATGATATACATCAATGACCAGTAATCAAATAGTGTCTCACTGTGTTCGACACTAGCACATCTATTCGCATAGTGTAGATTCGTACCATGTCAGATTGTTTTGAAGACTTTTTGGTGAAGTATGAGCGTCACATATTTTGTGCTCCTACCCAACATACATCGTACCACCAAAAAAAATTAGTACTTGTAGAGGATCAACTTGTTCACTTCATTAGTCCTAGATATCCTTTGTTTTGATTTTGAGACATAGCTCCACTGTGTATCTCTTCATGGCTATGATCTACTTTCACATGGATCCACTGTGTATTCCTCTTGTCCATGCCTGCTACTTTTATATATCACATAGATCCAATGTGTGTTGTTCAAGGCCATGGACATTAGTCATACTTTCATATGTACCATGGATCCACAATGTAGTTGATTTGGCAGCTATTCTTACATCACTCCTGAGCATGGGTATGCCCAACTTGGGAAGAGAATACTCTCACTTGATCTTGACTGATGGTTTTTGTTTTTGGATCAAATGTTCGAGAACCTTCAAAGTTTACTTCAATACATGATTGTCTCTTAGATTTTTAATGTATTTCGATAATCATTCTACCCTTATAACCTCACACATTAAGGGGCATTTGTTATAGCATAAATGCCACACCTATACATTTGTGCTATGGCCTATCCTTCCCTTTGGCTTAAAAAATAAAAATCCCACCTTGCCTCATCCAAGTCATATAAAAAACATGTCTTTTGAGCTTATCCATAGGATTCCTTTGAGAAACACATGGGCATCCATGCCTTTATAGTGTGCAACCCACATATGCCCTAAAAAATAATGAAAAATATCTTTTTTTTGATATTTCAGGAGGGTTTTTCGGTTGGGCTCATTTCCCTACATCCCCAAGCTAGTAAAAAACGAATTTCAAACTCCCCAACCCATTTGTGAGAGTATAAAAGCACCTTTGAGGGAAATGATGAGGACAATTCTAATGGTGCAAGGTTATGCTGCGAAAATTGAGTAAGCTTCCCTTCCCCTTCATCCTCTGAGAAGTTTTCCCCCAACCTGGAAACTCCTTTTCTAGAGTTACCTCCTCTCATATATAGTTATAAGGTGTGATCATATCCTTATCATACTATCTGAGGAAGAGTTTCATTGAATTTATGGTTGAAGTACTTCAGGAGGAACCTGAGTGATTAGTTCTAAAACGATGCCAGAAGCATCGTCAAGTTGTAACTAACTCTCTTATTTTGATGATTAATAGAAGAGTATATTTTTCTTCCACTATTGTGTTCACTTTTTTCATTACAATTCAATATGTTCATATATGATTCGAAGTGTGCCTTTGATATATTCTACTAGGACCTATAACTACCTCGTTGCAACACAATCTAGGTCTCTTATTGCAGGATTGTACTGACAGAGACTAGGATTGTTTTGAGAAGAAAGAGCATGGATTGACATCAGACGAAGGGTTTAAGGTGCACACCTTCTCTTCTCTCCTTTCCCTATCTCTCTCTGTGAAAAAATAGTTATTCAGTTTTTCCATGTTTTATTGTGAAGGTAGATTTAATATTCTATATCCAGTCTCGCTCTATCGTGACACGACCCAAGGTCACGAGGGAAATATCCCAGTAACACCCTTGTGGGGATGGATTCCACCTATTTGGTAAAGTAATCAATAGATTTTAAAATCCACTTATGTTTTCCACTTGAATTGAGATTAATTTCTCTAATGAAGTCTAACCCCCATTGCTAGAAAGGTGTCTCAAATTTGATTGGTTTCAGTGGGAGTGGTAGCAATTTTTTCTTTCCTGCAAACATATGACACTCTACAAAATCCCTAACCATCAATTTTACATCAGATAATAGAGAAGGCCAATAATAACCATCACTAAGGATATTATAAGTAGTATCCCTCTAGAGATGATGACCACCACATACCCCTTTATAGAATTCAATGATAATACCTTGTGTTTCTTCTTCAATGATACAATTAAGCATGATACCTCCTGAATTGTTTCAAAACAGATTCTCCCCTAAGATGCATTATTTGACTATCCTTAGTTTTATGGATCTATGTTTGGCCTTGTCCCATTCTGTTGGGCACTATAGGTTTTGCAGTTGGAAGATGATATCCTTCTACCAATCAGACTGGTTGAATTTTGAATCCACCTTCAAGGATGGTTCTTGTGGTTCATCCACTTTAGGTTCTGATGATAAGATTTTTTATGACATCATATTCATACCTAGATATTTGCAATTTGACTCAACCAACAACTTGGATAACTACCCCTCGTTCCTTCAATATTTTTGTAGGTTTGGTCTCTATATCATACTCCTTAATTTTAGCAATCCATTTACCCATTTTTCCTTCATTTTTAGGTTGTACGAGGATATCCTTAATGACACTAGTGGGAACATATGTTAGGATCTTAGAATGCAATACAAATTATCTAAAAGATTTTATGGCTTTTACTGAAGCATAAGCTTTCTTCTCCATGCTACTATATTTCAATTCAACATCCCTTAATGCTTCACTGAAAAAGGCTATGGATTGCTCATCATCTTCTTCAATCCTTTTCAATAACACAATAACAATAATATTTTCAAAGGAAAAATAAAATATGAGAAAATCCTTGTTATAATTAGGGATAAATAGGACTGGAGATTCTCCTAATTATTCTTTGATTTGTTGAAAAGATTCTCTAGCTTCAACAATCCATGCGATTTCGTGGTCTTTCTTAAACTATCAGTGATGTTCTTCATTATTTCAGCAAAATTGGGGATGAATGTCCTAAGAAAAATTATTTATCCCAAAAAGGACTGGACTTCCTTCTTATTTTTGGGAAAACCAATTTGTTTGATATCCTCAATCCCTTTTAAAATCGATTTGAACTCCTTCTTGTTGATACTAAGAGGGGGGTGAATCAGTATCAAGTACAATTTAAAAACCTTTTTCAACTTATACTTAAACCATTCAATTATATCCAATGAGCAATGAAAAATAGTATAAGAGTTACACCAATACACCACAATACACCATGCACAATATATGAG
>SNQJ01S0060708.1:42152-77608 GCA_010110895.2 Picea sitchensis | reverse complement strand
GTGCCCAGGCCACTGAATCTCCTCATTACCTCTCTAAGAGGTGGGGGACATTACACTCTTGACCTTTTGGATCAGTGTTGGTGTCCAAACCATAGGGGGTCTAGATCTGATGTCAAACTGTGTGTAAGCTAACCTATCCAACCACTCTTATAGCTCCTGATGGATTCCTCCAAAGAAGATCTCTTGAATGTCGGTGAAGATGTATCTTTGTAGCCAATCTTCAGTACTCAGTATGGGGTTCTTGTTCTGGGCTTCAGCGAAGTCCTTCTCTTGATCCTCTATCCACTTTTCAATCTCTATCTTTGATGGGAACCACCTTGACATTCCCTTAAAAATATTTATGTCCCCGCAACGGAACCATTTGTTGGCACAGGGGAAAACCCGGGGTTCACTCCAAGAGTACACCAACAAGACCTAGCTACTAGCCTTTTCGGAAGCACCTTCGAAGAATATGCAGTCTCACCCAATGCAACTAATAAGGGGGTTGCAGGACAGAGGTGTCTACAACCAGGGTAATATCAAGTGGATCTTGTATAAAAACAGTCATAGTATTAATATATCACTTATCAACTAGATCTATCCTTCGCATACATACATTAGATCTAACACAATAACACAACTAGAAGCATAATAATGGAAGATATTCAAGCATCAATTACAAATAGGACAAAAAATATACGTGGTTCACCCTCTCTCTAGGGCTATGTCCACATAATTGTTCTTATGATATATTAAGATAAAGCTTACAGTTCTGATCTGCGCTCTTGGCGAACAAATCTTTTCTCTTCTTCCCTCTTTCTCTCTCCCTTCCTGCACACCCAGCTGTAGGATATGATCTTCGCACCCAACTGAAGATCTTACAATACCAGGAGTCTCTCACTTGAAGAACTCCTCTCTCACATAGTACAATGATATCTCAATCAACCACAATATAGTACAATGATATCTCAATCAACCACAATAACAAGAAACACAACACAATAATCACACCTGTAACAACCCCACCCAGGTCCTCTTGACCTTTATTTATACATTACAATCCCTTACCGACAACCTTAGGTCGAAACTTAGGTGCCAAAACCCTAGATACCAAAACCCTAGGTCAACTTGACCCATTATTTCCGGGCTTCACCAGCCTGTCTTTCCTTCTCCATCTCACGGTGCTCCACGCCATCTAATGTTGTCTTTTTCCACTTCCTGAGTCATCCTCGATCCATATTCCTTGTTGATTTGTCATCCTCAATATCCTCATCCAACGACTTGCTTTTTTGCACTTCACTCCATCTTCTCTGTTCTTTTTCTCACTTCGACCCAGTGACGGCCACTGTGGCTCCCGCGAAGCTCACTTTTTACTGTTTCTTCCTTGTTCTTCACTTCCTTCCATAACCCAGGGCCAACAGGCACATAAGCCACTACAACATCCATCATAATGCTTTTGACATGTAATTGAGCCAAAGTAACCACCATGTCTTTGATCAAACCTTCACACTTAACTTTTCTTGATTCAAAAGAATACAAATCATGATAGGGCTTAGTTATCTTTAGTCCTAACTTCTCCATGAATATTTTGGGCATGAGATTGTGTTAATTTACAAAATCTATCATGCAATTGTGCAACATTTATCATGAATATTCAATGTCACATAAAAAGGGGAAACACAATATTCTTTATCATCTATGTGGGGTCCAAATACAATGTTAGGACATTCATATTGGACATTTGAGGTATTTGGTTGATTTGTAGGTCCCATTCCATGCCTAACTTTTTCAATTTTCTTATGATAAGAGGGATTTTTAGCCAATTCAGTTCAAGACACATGAATCTTGATCTTTTATAATTCATGTTCAATGTTAAATGATGAAACACAATTGTTAGATTCTTTATGTTCAGTTTCCCCTTTCAGTGGCTATGAAACATCAGTTTTCTTTGAAGTATCTAAAACTTGTTTAGCCTTATCTTTGGGCTGATTTGGAGGGGAAATTTTGGGATGTGGATGACTATCTTTCCCAAAAATGTTCTACCTGGGCCTAAGGTCATATTTATTATTCATTTCTTCCTATAATGTATCAACAAACACTTTTTATTAAGATGGTTAAAAATCTTCTTGACTCAACTCACATTTTAGGATATGTGTCCTAGGATTTATGGAATTTTCATAATCATTTTAAGTCGAATGAATAAAATCATTTCCATCTTGAAGCAGTTGAATTTTTTCTTGAAAATAAACATATTCCTCATCTATCCTATCTTCAATTAGATTGTTATCATTATTGGTTTTGACAAGGGTCTGAATGGGATATTCTTCAATCCTTCTTTCCCTTCTCATGATTTGTGGATTGAAGGGTCTTCTGAATTGATTATGGTTTCTAAGTCCTTCCTCATGAGGATATTTTTTTGTATTTTTACCATCAAACACAAACCTACACAATTTATTTGACAGGTTCCTTATCAATCTAGACATCTCTTTAATCTTTTCATCTTGAGAGTCTTTGTTAGGATCATAAGTGCCAACTTCTTCTTTTAGTTTCTTTTTGTCTTTGTCTACCTGGTATATTGTTTGTTTAATTTTTATAGATGAAATCATATTTCCCTCAATATATATTTCATCATCTTTCATAATAAGAAATGTTGGGGATCTTCTTTCCCTTAACATCATGGAAAACTCATCTTCAAATTCCTTAACATAAGTGATCTTTGTTGTTGGTTGTGAAGATTTTATATAAATAGGGATCTTGTATTATAGTTTGCTAAATATTCTATTAAAATCAACCACAGTTTCATTTGTTTTCTTATTTAATGAGCCAATCTTAGTAAGATAATAAATATGCTCTCTCTTTTTCCCCCATTGTCTCATAAAGGTTAATTTTAAGGCTTTCCATGTACCAATTGAGGCAACATGTAACCCACTGAACCACTTTTTGACATACCCTTCCAATGTCTGGACAAATAGTCTCATGAATATATCATAATGTTCTACAAAAAGGTTATCCAAGAAGTCTTGAAAAGAACCCATATGTTCTTCAATAGATATGGCCTTCTCCCCATCATATTTAGGTAAACATTTTAGATAGTTTTTAGGTAGGTCATGGACATTTGGAGTAATATTCAGGGGGCATATTTGGCCACTATTGAAGCATAATATTTCTTTCCCATTCTACTATATTTCAATTCAACATCCCTCAATTCTTTTCTGAAAAAGGTTATGGGATGCTCATGATCTTCGTCATTCCTTTGAAATAACACAACAACAATAGCATTTTTAGAGGAGAAAGAAATATGAGAAAATCCTTGTCATAATTAGGGATGAATAGGATTGGATATTCTCCTAATGCTTCTTTGATTTGTTGAAAAGATGTTATATATTCACCAATCCATATGATTTCATGGTCTTTCTTCAACATATCGATGATTTTCTTCATTATTTCAACAAAATTGGGGATGAATGTACTAAGAAAATTTATTTTTCCCAAAAAGGACTGGCCTTCCTTATTATTTCTGGGAAAACCAATTTGTTTGATAGCCTCAACCCTTTCAAAATTGATTTTGACTCCTTCTTCGGATACTATGTGGCCCAAAAGCTTTCCTTCTTTCATGTAAAAGTGAGATTTCTTGGGATTCAAGGACAAGACAAACTTCCCACACTTAACAAAAGTTTGTCTTAAGTTTTTAATGTGGTCTTCATCATCCTTTGAAAATATAGTCATATATTCCAAGTAGATAACAATAAATCTGTCCTTTTCTCCTAGAAATTTTATATCCATTTCTCTTTGGAAGGTATCCCCTGCATTTATCAAACCAAAAGGCGTTTTGTCATACATAAAAGTTCCCCAAGGTGTTGTAAATGTGGTTTTATCTTTGTCATCCAAGTGCAGTTCTACTTGAATATATCCTAAGTATCCATCCATCATGGATATCATGTTTTCACATACTACCTTCGACATTGTGTGATCCATTTTAGTTAATGTATAGTTGTATTTCAATGAGAATTTGTTCATGTTTCTAAAATATACGCAAAGTATGATTTCTCCACTCTTTTTTCTAACTAGAACCACGTTGGCCACCCATTAAGAGTATCTAAGTGGAATTATGATTTAAGAATTCAATAGTTTCCTCACTTCCTTTTCAATAGTAGGCAACAAAATGGGTTTGACTTTTCTGATCTTCTATCTAAAAGGTTTACAACCAGGTTTTAGGGGTATCTTGTGTTGTATAATGTTGGTGTCACAAGTCTTCAAATACTCATACTTCCATGAAAACAGATCCATATACTCTTTGGAAAAATTTATATATTATTTCTTATGCTCAACATAGATGTATTTAGATAACTTGATGTACTTTTGTTCATAATATGTCCCTATATTACAATCTTCAACCATTTCATATTGTGGGAGAACAACAGGTTTAACAGGTATATCATTTATGTCAAAGAGTTGTTCCAAAGGTAATAGCTCCTTTGGAATAAAATTATTCTTCAGCTGTAAGAATTTATGGTTAGCCATGTAATTTCTAAACATAGGGACTGATTCAACTTCTCCTTCAACCATAGCCCCAATCTCTAAATCTTCTTCTAAGTCCATGTGGGTATTGGAAAACTTGACATCCATTAATTCCATAAATATCTTAATTTGATTATCATCTTCAAACACCTACCAATACTTAATGTTATTTGGAATACATGGCATGTACCTCACTCCAGTTTCATATTTGACTTGAGGGATGATTGGTGGCTTAAAGTTACTAGAATCCAAGTCTAAGGAATTTTATTTCTAGTTGAACTCTCTAAGGGAAATAATTGTGTTGAAGGCTTCATAAAAATGATCTATCCGGTCCCAAAACTGATTTTTGTATGACCTTATCCTTTGGTGGCTTGTTTGAAATATGCCTTTGACCTATTGTACTACTAATTTTGAATCTCCAAGCACTACCAACTTTGTAATTTGTAGCTTCTTTTCAACCTCCCAGCCTAGATTCAAATCTTCATATTCAATCACATTGTTAGTAGCCTCAAAATCCATCTTGTAATAAAAATGGATTTATTGCTTAGTGGGAGAAATTAGTATTACTCCAAATCCCACTCTTTTCGAATATTCTCCATTAAAATACATCCTCCATACACCATCAACCACTGTAGTAACTTTTGAGGAAATGTTTGAAAGTGTAGGGGGTTCATCATACTCCTCATTTATTGATAAAATACAACAAACCATGTCTTGATCAACATCATATATTGGATGGTTTTTGGGGTTTTTTTGATCACTTACCACATAAGAAAATTTGGTTTCCTTGTACAACCTTCTATTTTGCCCTCCAAATACTAGCATTGTGGCATAGGTCATGTCCATTTTCATGGTTCCTCATAAATTCGCTGCCCATATTATTGATAGCAACATACCATAGTTAGTAGGCACATAATCCACTACAACATGCGTCATACTGTTTTTGACAGGTAATTGAGGCAAATTAACCACCATGTCATTGATCAAACCTTCATGCTTAAATTGTCTTAAGTCAAAAGAATACAAATCATCATAGGGCTTAGTTATCTTTAGTCCTAACTTCTCCATGACTATTTTGGGCATGAGGTTGTGTGAAGATCTAGAATCTAGCATGCAATTGTGCAACATTTTATCATGAATATTCAATGTCACATAAAAAGTGGAAACAAAGTCTCCCTTCTCATCTATGTGGGGTCCGAATACAATGGTAGGACATTCATATTGGAAATTTGAGGTATTTGGTTGATTTGTAGGTTCCATTCCATGCATGACTTTTTCAATTTGCTTATGATAAGAGGGTTTTTTATCCAATTCAATTCAACACACATGAATATTGATCTTTGATAATTCATGTTCAATGGTAAATGATGAAACACACTTTTAATCTTCTTTATGTTCAATTTCCCCTTTCATTGGCTCTGAAACATCATTTTTCTTTGAAGTATCTAAAACTTATTTAGCCTTATCTTTGGGCTGATTTGGAGGGGATGTTTTGGGATGTGGATGATTGTCTTTCCCAAAACGTTTATACCTGGTCATAAGGTCATATTTATTATGCATTTATTCATGTAAGGTATCAACAAACACTTTTTATTGAGATGGTGAAAACTATTCTTGACTCAAATCACTTTTTAGGACCTATGTCCTACGATTTAGGGAATTTTCAAAATCATTTTGAGTCAAATGAATCAACATATTCCTCATCCATCCCATATTCAATTAGATTTTTATCATTATTGGTTTTAATAGGGGTCTGGATGTGATATTCTTCGTTCCTTCTTTCCCTTCTCATCATTTGTGGATTGAAGGGTCTTCTGAATTGATTGGGGTTTCTAATGTCTCCCTCCTAAGGATATTTATTTGTATTGTTACCCTCAACATAAAAAATGGACAATTTATTTGATAGGTTCCTAAGAAATATGGAAATATCTTTAATATTTTCATCTTGAGAGTCTTTATTAGGATCATAAGTTTCAACTTCTTCTTTCACTTTCTTTTTGTCTTTGTCTACCTAATACATTCTTTGTTTAGTTTTTACAGATGCAATCATATTTCCCTGAATATCTATTGCATCATATTGCATGATAAGAAAGGTTGGGGATATCCTTTCCCTCAAAATCATGGAAAAATCAACTTCAAATTCCCCAACATAAGTTATCTTTGCTCTTGGTTGTGAATATTTTACATCAATAGGGATATTGTTATATAGTTTTCTAAATATTCTATTAAAATCAACCACAATTTCATTTTTTTCTTATTTAATGAGACAATATCAGTTAGATAATAAATATGGTCTCTCTTCTTCCCCCATTGTCTCATAAAGTTTAATTTTAAGGCTTTCCATGTACCAATGAGGCAACAATTAACCCCTCGAACCACTTTTTGACACACTCTTCCAATGTCTGAAAAAATAGTCTCATGAATATATCATCATGTTATACAAAAAGGGTAACCAAGAAGTATTGGAAAGAACCCATATGTTCTTTAGAAAATATGGTCTTCTCCCCATCATATTTAGGTAAACATTTCAGATACTTGTCAGGAAGGTCATGGAAATGTGGACAAAAATTAAGGGGGGCATAACTGGCTACTATTGAAGCATAAGATTTCTTCTCCATGCTACTATATTTCAATTCGACATCCCTCAATGATTTTCTTAAAAAGGCTATGGGTAACTCATGATCTTCTTCATTCCTTTTTAATAACACAAAAAAATAGTATTTTCAGAGGAAAAATAAAATATGAGAAAATCCTTGTCATAATTAGGGATAAATAGGACTGGAGAGTCTCCTAATTCTTCTTTGATTTTTTGAAAAGATGCTCTAGCTTCAACAATCCATCTAATTTCATGATATTTCTTCAACATATCAGTGATGTTATTCATTATTTCAACAAAATTGGGGATGAATGTCCTAAGAATTTTTTTTTTCCCAAAAAGGACTGGACTTCCTTCTTATTTCTGGGAAAACCAATTTGTTGGATAGCATGCATCCTTTCATAATCGATTCTGACTCCTTGTTTGGACACTATGTGGCTCAAAATATTTCCTTCTTTAATGGCAAAGTGAGATTTCATGGGATTCAATGACAAACCAAACTTTCCTTAATTTGTTAATGTGGTCTTCATCGTTGTTTGAAAATATAGTCATATTGTGCAAGTAGATAACAATAAATCCGTCCTTTTCTCCTACAAATGCTATATCCATTTCTCTTTGGAAGGTAGCCCTTGCATTTATCAAAACCAAAAGGAATTTTTTCATACATAAAAGTTCCCCAGGTTGTTGTAAATGTTGTTTTATCTTTGTCATCCAAGTGCATTTCTACTTGATTATTTCTCGAGAATCCATCCATCATGGATATCATGTTTTCACCTACTACCTTCTACACTATGTGATCCATTTTAGGAAATGGATAGTTGTCTTTCAATGAGCATTTGTTCAGGTTTCTAAAATCTACAAAAAGTATGATTTATCCACTCTTTTTTCTCAATGGAACCAAGTTGGTCATCCTTTTAGAGTATCTAAGTGGAATTATTATTTAAGCATCCAATAGTTTCCTCACTTCATTTTCAATAGTAGGAAACAAAATGGGATTGACTTGTCTGAGCTTCTACCTGAAAGGTTTAGTACCTGGTTTTAGGGGTATCATGTGATGTATAATGTTGGTGTCATAAGTCTTAAAATCCTCATACTTCCATGCAAACACATCCACTTACTCTTTGGACAAATTTATATATTCTTTCTTATGATCAACTGTGATGTAGTTTGGTTCATGATCTGTCCCTATATTACAACTTCAACATTTTCATATTTTGGCAGAACAATCGGTTTAACAGGTATATCATTTATGTCAAAGAGATGTTCCAAAGGTACTAGCTCCTTTGGAATAAAATTATTCTTCAGTTGTAAGACTTTATGGTCAACCATGTGATTGTTAAACTTAGGAGCTACTTCAACTTCTCCTTCAACCATAAATTCAATCTCTAAATCTTCGTCTAATTCCATGTGGGTATTGGAAAACTCATCCATTACTTCCAAAAACATATTAATTTGTTTATCAAATTCAAACACCTACCAGTACTTCATGTTATCTAGAGTACATGGCCTGTACCTCATACCAATTTAATATTTGACTTGAGGGATGGTTGGTGACTTAAAGGTACTAGAATCCAAGACAAGGGAATTTCCTTTCTAGTTGAACTCTCTAAGTGGGCCATATTGGAATATAATCTTCCTTATAACCCCATTAATAAAATAGGGGACAATGTAATAGAGTAGAGTTTAGTTTATTTTTTGATTAGAATAATATTATGTATGAAAAATAACTAGTTCCCTTCTCTATAAAAGGTGATCATAT
This sequence comes from Picea sitchensis, assembly GCA_010110895.2. Classification (NCBI taxonomy): domain Eukaryota; kingdom Viridiplantae; phylum Streptophyta; class Pinopsida; order Pinales; family Pinaceae; genus Picea; species Picea sitchensis. The sequence goes on along the minus strand of SNQJ01S0060708.1, from coordinate 68,756 downwards.
GAACTAATAGAAGCGTTTCCTTATTTTTGAAGAAAATTCTCTTTTCTCTCATTTTTTTCTCTTGTTCTAGGTTTAGGTTTTTGTTGTATGTTATTATTCTATAGCTGTTTCTGCAACATTTCCATCTCCTGAACTGCGCCCTAGTTGCTAGTGTCCTCTCCTCTGGTTATTGAGCCCTTCTTTGGATAGTGCTCCCTCCTCTGGCTATTCCTCCCTCCTCTGGTTAGTACACCCTCCTCATGAAAGTGCGCTCTCCCTTGGAAAACACACCCTCCTTTGGCTAATGCCCCCTCCTTTTGGTAAATTCACCCTCTTCAAACAAGTGTGCCCTCATCTTCAGAACTCCCTCCTCTGGAAAGTGCGACCTCCTCAGACAAGTGCACCATCATCTTCATAACTCCCTCCTTTGAAAAGTGTGCCCTCATCTTCAAAACTCGCTCCTCTGGAAAGTGTACTCTCCTCTGGCTAGTGCACCATCCTCTGGAAAGTGCGCCCTCATATCCAAAACTTAAAAGGGTGTTGGATCTCTTTTGATAGGAGATCAATTGGTATCAAATCTCTAGATCCAAATAAAAACCAACAACAAAAGAAAGAGAAGCAAGAGAAGTCTGTAAGCCATCCATATTTGGTTTTCAACACAATTTTTTTTTGGGGGGGGGTTTCTCAATATGTTTTTATACAACTAACACCCTCCTTAGGGTTTTAAGTTTATGGTGGATATATAAATCTCCTCATCAGAGAGGAGATTCATATATCTATTTCTCCCTAGAGCCCACATATCTCTCCTTCTATCTAATTCCCCTATTTTATGGTCACCTTCATCTCACATTACAACGTCCTATAGTAGCTCACATTTCCATGGGTGTTTATCTCAATTTGCAAGTGAAATCTAACACACCTTAAGCATCCATGCCCCCTTGGAGCTTGATTTACTTTTCAGGATATCTAATCTCACCATAGTGTGGCTCTCTTCCTAGAGCATAACGCCCTCTCTCTCTCTCTCACACCCAGATATTCTTTAGTGTTTGGGTGTCAAGATTGACACTCAATGCATTTGTGCATGAAAATAATGCCTCCCAGGAGAGACTCCTTGTCATTTGACTCAGAATATAATACATCCAATCCAGTACAATACCTATCCTCAGCCCTCAATGAACTAATGAGAATGCATCAACACAATAACCGATATCCATTATGCCTTGACACCAGATTCCAACTCCCCAAATTTGTAGGGAAAATGAAAGGAGAGGTTGTAGATTCATTGATCCACAACATCTCCACATATTTCATGACTTGTACTAGAATAACTGACGAAAGGAAACTCCAAATATCATCTCTCCAACTAGAATTCCTAGCTCATACTTGGTTGGACACTCAACTTGAAAACATTGTTGGCATTATTGATTATGTGTTGTCATTTATGGCAACATGAGTCAAACATGTATAATAATTAGAGAAAAAGAAAGATCACCTTAGGGCAGAAGCAATTCGTGATCACTGTTGATCACGATAGGATCAACAATGATCTTATGTTCCTAAATATCAAGAGAGATAGAGGGGAGATTCTACAAAGAATACACACACATAATCAGATCATGCAATGTTAAGGTCTTTGGAAAGGATGAAGGAAAGATCAGAAGGGAGAGCACATTGCAGAAGTGTTATCGAGATTGAAATCCCCATAGTAAAACTATGAAAGAATCAAGGAAGAATCATGTCCATTGATATAGTTCTCAAGAAAATCTTGGACCATTAGATCACATAGAAGATAGAGCCTACATAGAAGAATCCCTTGTGAAGGATCGTGGAAATCTAATCGTCCATTCAAATTTCGAGAGTAATCACAACCATCAGATCAGTTAAAACCATTGATAAAAGCCAAGTGGAATGATAGCTTAAGTTTTGAGACATCAAAACTTCACCAATTCGACGAACATTCGAGATAAGGCAAAGGCATGAACTCGTGAAGTCATGAAATCCATCCAACCGTTAGATCAAGGTGGGACTTCTTATGAATTCTTGACCATCCAATATAGTTTAGTGGAAGGACAGGGTAAGCCACAATATCCCAAAGTCTTAGATTAAAAAAACTCATGTAGATCATTGATCTAATATATCCTTGGGAGAAATATGAGTCATTGGATCAGGTGGTCAACTCCTACATTGACCACTTCGACAATAAGAAGTTTAGAAAAACCAAGAATACCCGAAGGATGGAGCCCCGAAGTCTTGAAGTGAATGAGGGCCATCAAATCTAGGCAATGCATGGTGAACGTTGGATGAGTATAGGAAATTCCAATGGTGGTCAACTCCGGTGTTGACCACTCCAATGAAAAGGAGTCTAAAACATGTAAGTTTACCTAAAGGATGAAGCCTCGAAGTAACGAACTCTCGTCGACCATTGGATCACAGGAAGAGATGGAAAATCTCGCTGACTGTTGATAAACATAAAGTGGAAGGATAAGTGGGACCAAAGGCATGAAGTCCTAGAGTAAACAAAGGTCGTCGGATCAAGATAAGGAACAATCTATGGTGGTAGATCTATTCGTCACTTCAAAAATGATCGAAGGATGGTATAAAAGTGCCAAAACGCCTAAAGCCACGAAGTGCAAATCCATGATCAAGGAGGGAGACATGTGGCCCAATCATATGATGACAAGTGTCAAGGTCTATATGGCACTTTAGGTATACAAAATCCATGAATGTAGGTGACACGTGTAAGCCACTCATCTAGTGCCACGTCAACAGTTACATCAACAAGCCACATCACTCCAATATTACTAACTTCGGTGATATTCAAGATTTTGTTATCAGCTAATCACCAAAGGCCGAAATCACGAAGTGATGTTAATCATTGATATAATTTGGGATCATTCTCGACCATTGATAAAACATAGTGAAAGAATAGAGTAAGCATGAGGTGTTAACTGACAACAAGTAGTCATCGATACTCTATGACCTAATCATTAGGTAAACACTATGGAGGGATTGAACTAATTCAGATTTTGAGTAGCCTGGAATCCCAGAGTCACGAATAGCCGAATAAACGAAGAGAGGGAGATCCTTTGTGCCTAAGCCCACGTTCATAGCTCTTGGACATGTGAATGTTATTAGGTAGGCAAGTGTTGATATACACTCCGACAGAATTTTCTCCGGAAGAGTTGGAAAACTACAAAGGCCAGAGTCCCAAAACAACGAAGTCTCAAAGTGAACAATAGGGATGATTTTAAGAATGGAAATTTATTTTAAAATGTAGAAACCTTGGTGAATCTTACTAATCCTTCATATGCCAACTATAAATGTTTGGCGATATTTTTGTAAAAATATTCAAATTTCTAAGGATTTTTTATAGTTTTTATAAATGTTTGGTGATTTTTAAGGTAAATAATTTTATCCTATAGAATTTGGGAGAATCATTTTTAAAATAACAAATATCATTTTTGGAAAAACCATGGAAAATTATCCCATGAGCGAAATTTAGCCCCTAAAATCATCCATAGTGAACAAGGACCTTCCATCTCAACTGAAGATTAAGTCAAAGTCGTCGATCATCTAAAAACCAAAATTAGTCAAAGTTAAACGAGAAATGGGGTAGTATAGATATAACCATTCGTCATAAGGTTAGATTAGTGAAGAAGGTTTAGAAGCGTAGATTAAGTTGTGTAGAAGTTATCAAGAAGGAGACAACATGTTTGTTGATCGGGACCATTGGATAAGACCAGGGAAAAGATCAACGATGGTGTTGAGTCTTTATTTTGACATATATAATGCCCTATATTACCTTGTATCTAAGCCTTTTTTCCTATGTCCTAAGCCTATACTTGACTGTTTCTTCTCAAACACATGCCAAATGATCTTGTTCATGTTCATAAGAGGTAATTGATGATTTAAAACATGTTTTGTTTAACTTTCTTGAAATAATTCGATTAAAGTGTTTTATTTGTATGATCCTAACGGTTTGACTCATGAGTAGATAATCTAGTACTCGTGCCATTCTAGTACCACCGATCATCATGCAATCCGGTACCAAATCCATTCCAGTATTGAGTCATGCGCTATTCCGGTATTGTCTGCGTTGTGCCCATTCTGGTACCTAGATTCGAAACTGCGTGTATTCGAGTACCAAAACCTCTATTTCCAGAACGCACCATTTGGACCAATATCATGATGAAGATTTCGAGAAGGCAGTTGAACAAAAGATTCCAAATCATTTTTGCATATTATGAGGGACTCCATCACTCATGCACTTCGTGTCATGAGGATGGAGTCGATTCTTAGAGATTCGATATCAATTGTAATATCTTTTAAACTATTTAATGTTATCCATTAGATAGCGATAGTATCGAATTACCTTCTATATAAGGAATGTTGTATAGATAATATAAGATAGGAAGTATGCTATCATAACTAGATCATTTTTATGTATGAAGTGAAGAATTGTTGATCCAATTTACCATTTGAATTAATACAAAAGATCTATTTGGAAAATTCCGGAGTATGAGTGAAAAGCTTTAGTCTGTTAATTTCTTAAGAGGTTCCTTGTTGGTTCGGTAGGGTACCACCGCCCCAAATAAGCTAAACCTCCCTGTATACGTTTGTGTGATTGTGTGAGCATTTTACAGTAGGGTGATTTAATTTGTTTCAAGAGTTCAACATTGAGTTATTTGTTTTTGGATTGGTGTGAATAATTAGGTGCTAGATCAAAGAGATATTTCATTTTCAAATGTTGAAGATTGTTGGTTAATTATTTGAAGTGTGGGATTGATATTTTGAGTTTTATGATTGCAGTAGACTTAATACAGGAACCATAAGACTTTATATGTTACCTTCATGCTCTATAACAAAGTTCCCCATTTATGTTGAATGTTACTTGTATTGGTTTGTTTGAATTACATGAAGCTAGAATTGATTTTTGATTTCAAGAGTGATTGGAGTTGATTTCCATTTACTGTTATAATTGCTACAGGAAACAAGCTTCTTAAGTTCATCATTTGAATTCATGAGCCTGATATGAACAAACTTGTTTCTTTGGGATATAATCTTTTTGATTGGTTGTGTGTGTTTGAAAGAGTTTCATTATCAGTTTTCTCTTCTAAGTTCAAAGGTATTTGGGGTATTTAGAAATCTTAGAAATATAATTTTTTTTTATTTCCTATATGCAACAGACTTAGGTAGGTTACCTATTTTTGGCACATACAGTGTAACAACTCTTCTGATTACGAATCTCGGATTGACATTTAAATGAGTGTAAGATCTATATTGGACATATTTTTACACCAACAGGTGGGAAAGAAATTCTTCGCTCTGGGGATAGTTGGAAAAAAGAGGCATAAATATCCTGAAGTCTTGAATCTCTGAAATCTAGGAATCAATGAAATTTGACCATTTGAATGACTAATTAAGTCGGAATCATTGATCGTCAAGGATTGAAAATGATCCGGAGCCAATAAAGTTGCACAAGGATTAGACCAGATCGTCGATCTGAGAACTTCTGGAAGAAAAGTTAAATCATATGGTATTGAAGTACCACTTAGTGTATGATAAGGTAGAGGTATGGCGTAAAATAATAAGGAAAGAGAATAGGTCCTAAGGTTAATAAAATCATGGTCTTAATCCCACAGTCATTTGGAAAGAAATGGTTTGAAGGAAGCACCTATATGCAAAAATTAATAAATCTATAACAGGAAACTAAACAGAAAAGAATAAATGCAAATTAATAATACAAAGGATTTGATGTCTTTTTAGTTAAAAGAAATACAAGGCTTAGTGACAAAATACTTAGAATTAATTAAATGAAAAGGTACACTGTTTTATAATGAAAATACACATGGATTCAATATATACCTGTTGAAATATTATATAAACAAAAAATTGTGGTGAAAAGAAAGTGTGTTGGTGGATTAAATATATGGAAGTTAATTATATCAGGTTGGTGCTTGTTTACAAGTTGAGTCTTGTTATGAGGGTTGGATTCCTCACATCTCAGTTGGATATGAGATGAGTAAGTTGGGTCTTGTTATGAGGGTTGGATTCCTCATTTCTCAGTTGGATTTGAGAACTACAAGGTAGGTCTTATATCAGAGAGTTGGATCTCTCATATTCAATTGAAGTTGAATATATTAAAAGATTGATTTTATTTGTATTCATTCAAGTTAAATAAGTAAAAGAAAGATATTTTATCTACTTCATACAGTTTGGGTTATACATGTTTATGAATTATTAATTGAGATGCAGATATCTTATTTAGTTAATTTAGTTAATCTATGAGAGTGTAAAAAGTAGTCAAAGTTTCAAACACTGATTCACCCCCCCCATCTCAGTGTCAAGTGTATATTTCAACAAACACCACATTGGTGGTAGATATAGGAGCTTCTGATAACTCTTCAGAGTCAGCTATCAAAACATGGGCACAATTTTGTCAAGCTTTGAGAGAGTGTTTTTATCCACCCAGTTACCTTCAGAATTTGTGGACAAGATGTCTTCAACTCATGCAATTACCTACACAAAATGTACAAGAATACATTGACTACTTCTGCAATCTTTGAGTCTAGCTTCACATATCAGATCCAGAAGTGTTATTAATTCTCAAATTTAATTCAGGCTTGTTATCTCAATTCCGTAGAGAAGTAGAGATGTTTGAATGCTTGACTTTGGATAAATATTTTTAAAGAGATTTAGCTATAGAAAGAAAGGTGGATCCTCGAGGTCACACTCTTCAATCTTGACCAAACTAGACCTCAACTCCTTCACAAGATCCAACAACTCAGACCTCAGCTCACCCTCATAATCCTATAACACCTCATCCCAACAATCCCAATCCCAATTCCTCGTGGTGTTCCTTCCAAAAAACACAGTCCCACTCCTCTGTAGATTGTCAAGTTTTAAAATCCTTACGGACTAATAAAACACTATTTACAGAGGCCACTTCCTCACAAAACATTGATGACACCAAAATTGTTTATATGGAAAACCCCACTGAAGTTGAACCCTTTCTTATTATTATGACATATGAAGACTCCAAATCCTCCCCATTACCCCTATTTACACACAATTTCCAAATCCTCCCCATTACCCCTATTTACACACAATTTCCAAATCAAAAAATCCTTAGCCTTGCTGATCATGGACAATGGTAGTCAGAAAAAATTGGTCTCCCAAGAGTTAGTTCAACTCCTCCAACTTCCAACTACCCCACACCCCAAACCATATCAGCTCGGTTGGGTTAAAAAATATGGCCCCCATTTCTTGGTATCTCAATGTTGTATGGCCAATTTTTTTATTGGTAAATTTAAAGATTTCATCATCTATGATGTCTCTCTGTTAGACTGTGTTGACCTCCTCTTGGGCCTTCCATATCAACAAGAATAGAACATTGTGTATGTGGCCAAAACCCACCAATATAAACTCTCCAAATATGTACAAACCTATGTTATTACTACAACACCCCCCAAACCCACCACACAAAAAGAGACCAATCCCCATGTCCATCTAAACCAATGTGTTTCTCTTTGTTTGGTCCGCCCTATTCAACTAGAAAATACAACCCACCCAGTACCACAAACCATGGATCCCCTTCTTCAAGAATTCATTGATGTCTTCCAACCACCCACCAGACTAACCTACCTTGCCACATAGATCATTCTATAATTCTCATTATAGGAGCTTCATTACCCAATGCCCCTTCTTACTGACTAGCACCATGATTGGTAGAGGAAATCAAGAAAAAATTGATGAAGCTCATAAAATCAGGTCATATACAACCTTCCTCTTTCCCTTATGCATCCCATGCCTTTGTAATCCCAAAGAAGGACACCACTGAGATGCACCTAGTCACTGAATATCGTTCCCTTAAAAAGGCTATGCTCAAGAACCGATACCCCATACCCCAGATTAAGGAGTTGTTGGACAATTTGCAAGGTTCTCAATGGTTCACTAAGTTAGATTTGACATCTAGAAAACATTATGTCATAATGAACCCAACAAATGTGTGGAAGACAACCTTTAAGACCAAGTTTGGTCTTTTTGAATGGAAAGTCATGCCATTTGGACTGACTAATGCACCAACAAAATTTATGAGAGTTATTAATGATATCTTCATGCTTCTTTTGGGCCGCATTGTTGTTATATATTTGGATAACATTCTCATATTTAGTAAATCTTGGGAATCATATCTTCAACATGTTCGTCAAGTACTAGAACTACTTCGGGGACGCAAGCTACAGGTAAAGGAAAATAAATCATACTTTGGCCAATGTTCAGTTCCATATTTGGGATTTCTCGTGGACCCAAAAGGAATTCATCTAGATCTGGTGCAAGTACAACCATTGGCACAATGGACAACCCCTTCTTGAGCAAGTGAATTAAAAAGATTCATAGGTGGTATCAACTTTTATCGAAAGTTTGTTTTTCACTTCTTGTAGATTCCTCACCCTTTACATCAATTATCTAACAACACTAAAAACTTTGTTTGGGATGGAGAGGATTCTCACCACTTTTCTCGCCTCAAGCAAGATTTGTGTTCTTCCCCCGTAATTAGATTTCTATACTCGACTCATCCCTTTGAGATCGAATATAATGCCTCTCAATATGTTATTGGTGCAGTCCTTAAACATGGAGGACATCATGTATCCTATCACTCCGAATCTCTTTCAGATGCAAAGAAAAATTATAGCACATATGATAAATAATTCTACAACCTCGTGCAAGATCTCAAGAAATGGAGACACTATTTGTTGGGTAAGGAGACCATTCTCCATACAGATCACCATCCTCTGATTTTCGTTAATTTCCAACCAAATATACAAGATCATATACATCTCAAATGGTCATCCTACATACTACAATTCCATATGGTCATTCGCTACAAGAAGGGGACCTCTAACAAAATGGAATATTTTCTTAGTTTTCCACTGACTCAGGTTCTCCAAATATTAGAATTTTAGTGTGCTTCATATGACACATGGAGAGACAAGTATGCCACCGACCATGACTTTCAGAAAGTTTGGGTTTCCCTACATCAAACAACAATAGTCAACTAGACTCCTTTCTTGGACTACACCATACGCAATGGGTGGATCTACAAACTCAACTTGTTATGTGTTCCTAATCAAAGGATCGCTTATTTCTCATCAAGGAATCCCATGCCTCTTCTTGTGGAGGCCACTTTGGCACAAAAAAGACAGTATAGAACCTTTAACTCAATTTTTATTGGCCATCCTTACAACACCAAGTAGAGAAATTCATCTAATCTTGTACTTTATGATCTCAATATAGACGTTACAACCGAAAACATCGATTGTATAAACCACTCCCAGTGCCCTCCAGACCATGGGAATCCATTTCAATGGATTTTCTTAGTGGATTTTTCACCACTAAAAAATAAAATGATGCCATTTGGGTAGTGGTATGTCGGTTTTCCAAAATGGAATTTTTCATTGCTTGCACCAAGACTACTACAACTTCTTAAACAATGAAATTATATTTTCAACATGTCTGACCTCACTTTGATCTACCTAGCACTATCATTTCAGATAGGGACTCAAGATTCCTCAACGCCTTTTGGCGGACACTATGGGTGCTACTTGGCTTTCAAATTAATTTCTCCACCGCCTTCCATACTCAAATGGATGGCCAAACAGAGGTAGTAAATCACGTGTTGGTACATTCTTTGTGCACTCATTTTGAACACAAAAAACAATAGGATACTTATTTACATATTTTGCAACATAGTTACAACAGGGCCACACACTCAGCTACTAGCTTCTCTCCTTTCTAAGTGTGTTTGGGTTTTCAACCCACTTCTCCAGTTGAGATGCCTCTCACTCTTGATCCACAAGGCACATATCACCAACAAAGGGAACAAATATCAACCCAACAATTCCTTCAACAAATTACACACTACCAAACTCAAATAGTTGCAGCTTTAAAAGATGCTCAAGCAAGAGAAAAGTAGAGACATGACAAACATTGTACACCTCTTTTCTTTTATCCCGGGGACTATGTCTGGTTACTATTATATAAGAAACATTTGAAAGGTCAACATCATAAACTACATCTTATCCAATATGGCCCCTATACAATTCTAGAATGCATTGGAGAAAATGCCTATCGATTGGACCTCACTTCTCAGCTGGGCATACACAATGTTATCAATGTCAACAATCTGAAGCTATTTGAACCACCACTCTTGGATGATCCTTTCACCATCCCTCGTCCCATGGAAAACATTCCATATTTCCAATTTCCCTTAGTATAGGATACCATTCTCCATACCAAGCATCGCTCTACTCGACAAAGAGAATATATTTCTTACCTTCTGGCACACAAGGGACAAACTCCAACAAAAGAAAAGTGGATCAAAACATGCATGGTCCAATGTATGTTTCCCCATGTTCTCGAGGAAGTAGGGACACTTCCATCTCTAAACAGGGAGGGATTGCGCCATAAGGAAGCTAGTCTTCCTTATAACCTAATTAATAAAACATGGGACAATGTAATAGAGTAGAGTTTAGTTTATTTTGTGATTAGAATAATATTATGTATGAAAAATAAGTAGGTCCCTTCTCTATAAAAGGTGATCTTATGAACTAATAGAAGCGTTGGATTATTTTTGAAGAAAATTATATTTTCTCTCGTTTTCTCTCTTGTTTTAGGTTTAGGGTTTTTGTTGTCTATTGTTGTTTTGTAGTTGTCGCCGAAACATTTCCTAGATCCTTGTTGGAAACCACCAATTTTGTCAAATTTTATCATAATTAAAAGCCATAACAAAGAGATAAAATCTTTCTGTAGCTGCCTCCTCCTTACATTTAAAAATGATTCTAACTTTTGGCTTCAAGGAGTTGTATTGGGTGAGCTCATTATATGATTTTTTTGTTTTAATTTTCATTTGTTTTGTTTAAATTTCATGACTGCAAGCATGCAATTCAAACAAAAAAACTTGGCTTGAGTAATCATTCTGAAGTATGTTTTTTTATTCTATTCTTTTACCAAAGAGATTACACTTTAGGGAACCTATGTGTTGCTAAGTTTAAGTTTTATAAGCTCATTGATTAATCCACTGCCAGATTTTTATGTATTATGGGATTATCTATTGTTGATTGTTTGGTTTTAATTTTTGAAATGCATGAACGCGTAGAACCTTGGATTACCAATTGATATATGCTCTTTTCTCTATCATTCATATTGCTTTCATGTCACTTGGTACAAGTCTGATGTACCCACAAATACACCTCACCCTGTTGTCTTGTACATTTAATGACCTTCATTCATTATTCAAATTGGCATTTGATAGTGGTTGGGGTTTAATCCTCATTGTGTTTAATGGCTCATAGGTTTACGCATCCTCTGGTTTTATATAACTCCAAAATTAAATCACCAAACATAATAATCACCCAAGTTCGTAGGTATTAGTTCGTTTCAGTTTTCATAGACCTCTCCTTATTATTTGTCTATTGGACGATGAACCCTCCCTCTTGTAGTGTCTACTATGTCTATTTAATAGTAACCATGGCCCCCATGGTTTGAATTAAACCTAATGGTTGGAAGGAACTTCTTGCCCACGATGATGCCATAAATGATTTGTAGTCTCATGGTTGGGATATCTTCATCTGAAAATTTGAAGGTTATAACAGAGGACTCTATGGCCCGGAAAACAAGACTATCACAAGAAGGCGAAAAATGGTTAAAAAATGATAAACTGGAAGACGTTCCTTGGAGCCTATTCATGGTCTCTCACAAATATACATGTTTCCCTAAAGGTAATCCTATTACTCTCTTGAAACCTCGGTGGAACGAACTTTTTTTGATTCTGAAATAGTTTATAACGTGCGAGGGCAAGTATGGTTTAGTATTTTTATACCACATCCGATTGTTGATGTTGTTCCTAGGGTTTAAACTAAACATTCCCTTATATTTGTTGATGAGCCTTTATAAGATGTCAAAAAGTTATAAGAAATAGAGCTTGAATCCTCTGTCAAGCCTCTTTCACCACAAGCTTATAATAATTCTGTTAACATCACACCTGTCTCAAATTGGGGACACCTGGGAAAAATTCTTGTGTCGAAATAATTTTTCCCTACCTGAGAGCACAATAAACTCACTTCTGCATTCAAATGAAAACCCCAATCTGGATAAACCTGTGACCGAAAGTCAAGTTGTCGATTCACATAATGACTGTGAGTTTAATGAACCAAATTTTGTTTCTTTGCAAACCCCCTGGGTAAAAAACCACGATGTATTTTCACACCCAGAAAATCATTAGAAGAGGTAGTGGATGTATTAAAAGAGAAGGTTTCTTCTGCTCTTGCTAATGAACTGAACCAAGGCTTTAGTGACAAGCCTATTGTTAAGAAAATTCGTAAGAGCAAGAAACATGATAACTTAGATTTGGGTTTTATAAACAAAATATTTGGTCGATTAATATCTAGGATTATGAGAAATCAAAAATAGGATCATTTGAGCTTGATCTCAGTGATCGAGGTCAATGATCATTGTTCATATGATGATATCAATTATTTCCTTGCTCGGGAAGATCCGGATAACCAGTGTCTCAAGAACGAAACTATTGCTCAAGCTATGAAATGCGACTTTGTCTCTAGACTACCTCCATTTCTGAAAGTCCAAGAGGGATTTGTTGGCATTAGCCATGACTTGAAACAAGCCACAGGAAGAGCTGAAGCATCCATTGGTGAGTACGCTCAACCTAGGCCTGCTATAGCTCTGGTACACTGTGACAATTTCTTGGACTGGGTAGAACACTATTATAGGGACATACCATATTTATAGGCACAATTAAAACATCTAGCTGCTCACAATTATCTGCTTGAATGAAAAAATAAAGAGTTGAAGGCATGCATACATCGGGCAAGTAAAAGGCCCAAAATATATGGTAGTATAGTTATAAAAATTGCAATCAACTTCAATGCCATCATTAATTCATAGCTATCCAAGCCTTCACTGTCTAATTTCTAAAATGGTAAAAGTTGTTTTTGATTTGATTTGATTTTATTATGTTATGAAAGTCGAATAGAAAGATTTAGTTTTGATTTTCTTTGTTAATATAAGACTAGATACAAAATCTCACGATTCTGTAGCCAGTTTATTTCTTAATGTTATTTGGCATTATTTTCTGAATATCAATTTTGTTTTGTTATCTAGAGGAAAATGATAATTGTGGTGCTATTTACTTGGAGAAACCATCTTGGATCATGCACTCTATAGTTCAGTAGTTTCTTTCTTTTATTTGATAAAACTTTGTTATTATGTAACAAATTTTGATAAACCAACTCCTACAAGAATGGTTTCATGTTGTACTATTTTTGTAAAACAATCTATTTTGGGGGGATTGCAATCTATCTTGCATGATAAGAGTTTGTTAATCCAAAACTAGTTCAAATAGTGATCACTATTAGTGGTGAAGACATCTTTTGTTGGGATACATTATGGACATGTGATTTTGAGAATTGATATGGAGAAGCTATCCACTATTGGCTTAAGACCTGTGTGATTCTTATTCCATTATGTTCTTTTATTGCCTCAGTTTTATGAGATATCATTATGTTTGATGCAGATTTAGTCTTGTCATTATGTGGTGTTTCATATTGTTAAGTATTTAGATGCAGTCCATGATTTGTTATTCTATTTTGTATATGTGATTAATCTGTCATTTGATTATTATTGATTTATTCTGGATATTAAATGATGGATAATATTAATACTTTGAATTGAGTTTCCTTTCATTCTAAGTGTTGATTATTATAAGATCACCAGATCTTCACATTTATAATTTTGTTGTTATATTCTTGCTCCAACGCATCTTTGGGTTTATTCTGGGAGTATTATAATTGTTCTTTCACAGGTTTCCCTCACATGCAGGACAATTAGGAGCTCGAATTACACAGGAAGATAAACTCAGTGTAATCCATTAGTTACAGGTTTGTTTGCTTGTTATTTAATCAAATTATTTATTAATGAAATAAGGATAACATGAATTAGCTTTGACTGTTTATGTATCATTATTTCAATTATATTTTCTCAGTGTTCATTAATTTTAGATATTTAAACATTCAAAATGAAAACATAAAAACATATGTTCTTTCTTTAGCTCTTTTAGAAATACGTTTAAGAACATCAATTTCGCAAGATTTCAAGTAATCCTTGCAAGTTGCATTTAGACTGTTTATAATCATTTGTACATATTCATGTTTTTATTTAAACACTTGTAATTAGTAAATTTTTATTCTTAGTATCATATCTTTTTAGATTAGTTTCATTTCTCTTATCATTTTTAGGACATTAGTTGGCCAACAGAGCCATTAAACCCATCGGGTCATTTCACTCCAAACGGCTTAGGTTAATTCGAGAACCCCAGTTCGGATTTGACCTTCCATTTGATGGTGTGTCACTTATGCCCGTCAACAAATGGCACTAGAAGGAGGGCCTAAAATTAATTGATGGCATGTTGTTGTTGGATAAATCGATGAATTCAAACATAAACTGATCTCCCTAGATCCACCTAGATCTATAACAAAACTTAATCATTGGGTCTATTATTAGATAAGAGACAAATGAAATACCTAAAATTAATTGATAGCATGTTGTTTTTGGATAAATCAGTGAATTGGGACATAAACTGATCTCCCTAGATCCACCTAGATCTAGAACAAAATGAGACAGGACATGGCGCTTTCCCTAATATTAATCATTGGGTCTACTATTAGATAAGAGACAAATGAAATAACTTTGAGTATCGCTTCCTTATGTATTTTTTGTCCCTGCTTCGTTCTGGTGCTCTTGTGTTATTGATCCTGCAATGAAACACAAACCAACCAAAGTGAAAGCGGCAATAGTATGTTCAACGAAAACTTATACATGTGATCAAGGAGTCATGTAATAAAATGAGAATGATTTTATGGGAAGGAAACATGCCATTGTATTATATTAAGTAAAAGTGGAAGATACAACCAAACTGCCTTGATGTTGCTAAGTTCCCTTTCGGTGGCCCTTTTCTCCAACACACACACTTGCTCCAAAATTGCATGAAGATGATCCACAATAGCTTGATAGAAAAATGGAGACCTCAAGCATCAATTTACATAGGATTCCTCACACATTCTTCAACCTATTCCTTCATTAATTCTTTAGTTAATATTTCTTGCTTTTTTCTTAACCGTTTCCATGAGAAATCCATCATTATATAGGATAAGGAGAGATGGTTAAAGATATTAGGATGATCCCACCAAATCATAGATGCCAATAGGATCCCAACCATACATATGCGACCTCATATTCTAGAAGATTCCCTTCTATAACCTTCATGAACTTCTTCCTTTTATTAGTCTTAAAATGTCGTCGCACCCTGTCTATAGAGCAGTTTGCAGAAATTTTGCATGCCAGATTAAGGACAACCTGTGGAAATCAAACATCTCCGCACTTTATATTACTCCTAGCCTACAACGTACTTCTAAAAACAATTTTTGTAGAGGGAGAAACCAATTACTTTTCTCATGCAAAAGATCCTTTTGGGATCCTGAACACATGCTTGTAGAAACATCACCAGAGTGACCAAAATAATGTGTAACAGAATGCCCCCCAAAGTATGAGGCTGTAACTCATGACAGTCAAAATACTTTGTAAAATGTGTGTGTGTGTTGAGAACAAAGAGCACACCAATCGAGAACCTGCAAACAACCAAGCATCTGCGAAATATTATACCATTTCTGAGGTAGGCATTCCCATGATTAGACTACAAGTGATTCAAATCATAAATATCAGTCATGGCTACCAATCATACACTGTGGATCCATGTCATCAATATTCTACATAGCCACCAAAAATAAATTATGGATCTATGTACTAGAAAACTCAAATTTGGACATATCCATGAGACATACAAAGTGGATCTATGTGTCAATACAAATCATAAATACTCCATCACAACCTTGACAAAAATAATGAGATCCAAGGTCTTCAATCCCATCGTCCGTAAGTATGAATATAGCCATGCAATTACAGGTGCTGAAGTCGAACATGGTAGAAACCACTTGATTACCAGTCATTGATGAAAACCGTTAACAAGTGCGAGGGAAATCACCATTGATGTCAATGACTCCCAAGGTACCTTAGTACAATACACCGAATGTGAATAAATGAGTTGAATTCGAACACTCGATGGAATCTCTCGATCAAGGACAAATGATGTGATTCCACTGTTGAAAGAAAATAATCTTGCCATTGAGGCATGCAGTCCCTAAGGTACTAAATGATTTCTAAGTCTTATTCCCGGATAATGAGTTGGCGTTGACAATAAAAGATTTATCACAGGAGGGCCTTGATGTATCCCTCATCAATGACACAAAATAAGGAACATATTTAGGGTAGATCAAAGTATGAAAATGATTTGAAACTGACATAGGGAAGGCTGACATGGTAGGAATTGACAACTACAGATGGCCGACTCGATAGAGAGCTTGTTTGGACTTCTTTTGAACATATGAATGACACGACAATGGTCTTGGTAGAATTGACTCAAAGACGACCCAATATATGAATTTGTGAGATTCCAGATGAGAGACAAATGGATTTCCCAACCTGGATATAATGATAAAGGGGGTGTCATGTTCAAGAGTGACTGTTACTACCACTAACACAAATACAGAGACACATTTCTTTCCTAAATTTTCCCCACCATTTCTCGCGAGTACCTCTTTATTTTTACGCAAGATTGAGGAGGATAACATATGATCGTTGATGTAAGCTCATCCTTCAGATGAGTGCCTCGGAGTATGTTTAACGAACCCTATGAAGGAGTGGTTCGATCCCATATGGGCCTTTCGATGTTTGTTTAACGATTCCAAAGAAAGAAAACTCAGGGGATTTTCATGTTTAGAGAGTCTAAAAAACACTTAAAGAAAACTCCAAAATGTCCTTTTTCATAAAGTAGTCCGATGAGACTAAAAAGGATATAAACTACCACTCAACAGACATTTTCTTCAAATACTTTAATAAGCATGAAAAGAACAAGATCGCTCGACAATCTTTTCATGTTTAGAGAATCTGAAAAGAGATTAAGGGGAACTCCAAGGGGTTTCTTTTTCGTATAACCTTAATGTGTCCAAAAAAGTGATAAAATTATACTCATTTACATTCTCATTGATTCACGAGCACGAGAAAGAACAAAGACTAAGATCGAGATTGTTTTCATTTTTACTTAAGCTTAAAACAAAACAAAACTATGCTTGGGATATATTTTATTTTTTCACAAGCTTAAAACTAAGAAAAACTATGCTTGGACCTGGTTTAATTTTTTACACAAGGTTGAACCATAGAAAAATATGCTTGAGGTAGGTGGTTTCATTTTTACACAAGATTGAACCATAGAAAACTATGCTTGGACTTCCCAATGCATAACACAGGGATGGTTGGTACTTAGCCCCCAGCTTAAGAAGCTAGCGACTTAACTTCAGCATGAAGTTCAGAGGCTGTAAGCATTTCCCCCCAAGATTTGTTTCACCAACAACATAGGTGGATGAAATGAAGCTTCAAATACTATACATAACGAAGTAATTGACTCAATTGAAGAGGGGAAAAAACTATTTCATTTTTTAACGAGCTTGACACATGAAAAGGAAATATGCTCGAGAATCCAGGTTCCATCCCCAGACCTCTATTTCATTTTTTAATGAGTTTGACACAGAAACATGAACTATGCTCGTAAGATTTGTTTCATTTTTTAACAAGGTTTCTACAGATGCAAAAACTATCCTCACAACTAGTTTCATTTTTTAATGAGCTTGAAATCAGAAAATCATGCTTAAGAGACTCTTCTTGATCATGGCTTCCATGATGACAATGCTCTGAAATGACACCATGTCAAGGGACAAAAATCACTCATGGTTTCCAAGATATCTTCAATTGATGGAAGAAACACATATCGAGGGTCACGACAGGGGTAAGGATATCAAACTCTAAATATCCTATTGAGGAGATCACCATGTCAATGACCAGATCTAATTCATAAGAGACTGAGATGACAGTGAGAGGTTCATATTCATCAGAAGTTGAAGGCATGGGAGACAATGCCACATAATTGACCAGTGGCAGGGGCAATACCATCTGCACATAAGAACCGTTTAAGGAGTTTAGTGAGTCGTAACCAATGAATGAAAGTTGATCAATAGTCACAATTCTTCCATCATGAGGAAAGGATATCACATGAAAATGAGTGGACACACTAGCTTTCATGGCATAGACATAATCGCAGTCAAGGAGTATATTGAAATCCAAGGGGTCTTGGACTACCATGACATCAATAACAACAATTTTCCCTCCCAAAGTTATAGGAAACTAAGGAAGGACCCCTAAAGGGTGATTGGTTCTTCTGTTAAAAGATAACAAAATCTACGTAACCGACACAAGTTGAGGATAACCCAAATCTTGCAAAGCAATAGAGGACAAAATACTAACGAACGAACCTTCGTTTGTCAATGTCTGAGGAATGTCCCGACCAAAAACTTGTATTGTAATTTTGAAAGGAATGTGAGAGGAAAGATGAGGTCCATTTATCACATCCCAATTGAAAAAGATGGACTCATTACTTGGAGGGGGTTCCACGAGAGAAGGAGGAATGCCCCCTAGCACAATAGATTCTGTATCAATAAGAAAAACATGGGAAATATCAGGTTTACTCTCTAGAGGGAGAGTACGATGGACCTATGATGACATTAGATCGACCACTTGGGTTGTATTCTCCAAGGGGAGAATGGGGTCTATGGGTGGAAAGGGATCGACCGCTTGGGTTTCACTCTCTGGCGGGAGAGTGGGATTGATTGAGAATGGGATTGGATCAACCACTTTGTCAACTGGTTCAACTAAGGATGTGACCAGATTGACTACATGATCATCCAGATTGACCGACGAAGGGACCGAATTGATCATTCCATCAACTATAGGTGGGTCAAGAGTAATATTGCGATAAGCAAATGGAAGTTGAGGTTGTTAAATGGTCATGTCTTCCAGGAATTTGGAGGCTTCATCCATACAAGGGAAAAGGTGAGTTAGATGACTCCCTTTGCATAACATGCACAAGAACTTGGCTCTACTTTTCTTCTTCCTGACGGTATCTTGAATAGTTGATGGGAGGTCATCAACATGTTGTTTAGAGGCTAACAACATGGGTTGGCAAGGTTTTGTAGACCATGCTTCTATAACCTTGGATAGACCAAGGAAATCCTTCAGAATATGGATACCCTTACAAAGCCTGCAAGGGTACTTGGGGTTATGGGTTGTTTGGGTGATCTTGACATCATCAAAACTCCCAACACGATTAATAGTAACTGGTTGTTTTCCAACATGTCTGGTAGTGGTTATAATCTTAGACCCTTTTTTATTTTTCTTCTTCTTCTTATCCACCGAGTTACTAGCCGTAGAGTGCTCACTCGACGAAGAAGATGAAATGGAAGAAGACCTTGCAAGTGAAGAAGGACAAGAAGAGCTTACCGGTGAAGAAGGTGAAGGATCAACATGAGGTTGATGTTCTTGGAGGGAAGTTCTTACAACCAATGAACTTACTTCATTCGGGATTACCTGAGTGGAAAAAAACCACACTGGAAATCCAATCGTGAGGCCTGGAAGGCTCAAAGTGGCAATGTGAGGAGGACCAATGTTTCTGTAAGAAGGAAAAACAAAAGGTTCCCCTGTCATAGGGGATCCTTCATTGGTCATTCTAGGAACTAATTCCATTAAAAACAAATCCAACCTAGAGTCTACTAGGGAAAAAAAATAGCAGCCACTAAAAATATAGGAAACAAACAAGCAAACAAAAAATTCTTATAATGAACACACTAGTTGGTGATGAAATCCAACATTGCGAGAAAAATGTAATAAGGGGCTGAGATAGAGTAGGTGGAAAAGTTACGTTGATGACCTGCTTAATGGACTTACACCCTGGAGCAAGCTCCCACACATAATTGTGGGTATACCCTCCAAGGATCCCGAGTGAGTTTGGCCAATGTCAATTCTAAGTACCGTGAAGACTTTCCCCTCCATAGTCACCTCGTGTAAAGACCCGAAATACATAGGCCACTAAGGTTACCAATTACTACAATGATGCCTGTAGAAACAATCAATAGTCTGATCCATGCGCAAAGGTAGGGTATCTAGCCCAAAATAAACTTGAAAGGATTCCACTCATCATTGTGGGTATACCTTCAAGAGACCCCCATAATACATGCAATCTCTACACCAAGACCAACAAAGTAGGGTGAGTAACTCTTCCTGTCTCAATGCGACCTTGTGATTGACCCTTGTGTGAGAAGGGCTTCCCAGGAAAAAATGTAATAAGTGGATTTACCACTCCCTAACTCAAGATTCTATGTTTGTTTACAGCTTTGGAAATTTATCTTTCACACCTATTCCAAGCCCTATAACTAATCTAATGTAGGTTTTCTACCAGAAAATATAAAAATATCTAATCAATTTTTATAAGAACTTTATTTTAAGGTTGTTGTTACTCAAGAGGAAAATGGTGTGGACTAGATGATGTTTTGACGGACTCTAAACAATGCAAAGAAATGAGAATGCAAATATTTCACTTCGATGAAAGCTATATTATGAGAAGGAGAAAACATTTATCATTCCTAGATGCACAATGTCCCAAAATTTTATTAAACTCATCAATACCAATATCTTCAAGAAATCAAATGCAAGGATGCCCCCCAAAAGAAAGAAATTAAAAATTTTTGTTTCAAAGATAGCTAAAAGCAATAGCAAATCTCTATAAAACAAAGCAACCCAAACAAATTTTCTCTTTTAACCCGAACTATTCAATAAAAGAAAAAGAAGTTCTTTCACTAAACAATTCTAAAGAAAAACAATGCTTTGTAACTGAAAGACGCTTAAAGCAAGAGACCAAATATTTCAAAAGAAAACAAAGTAAAGATGGCTAAAAGTAGCTTAAAAATTGTCAAGCAGACTGTAAACAGTCAAATACAGGATCCAAAATTTCATCCTAGGTGATCAAAGAAAAACTAGGTGATAGAAGACAAAAAGACTTAATCCAAAAAATCTACAGGAGACGTCGCAACCCAGCAGTAAGGTACAGTGTGGATATTTGAGGTTTCCGCAGGCTAGATATGGGTAGGGTGCAGATATTCCACACTGGTATAAACAGTTAGGGTGCAATGATCAAAGGTTTCCATAGGCTGCATATGGGCTACAATGCATAAATGCCTGTAAACAAAAGAAAATTGGAAAAAGGGAAAAGAGTCTAAAAGAACTTTCAGATCCAGAGAGGATGGATCCCCCACAGACTCAGAAAATAGAAACTAGGCATTAAAACAATGAAAGCAAGGCAAACTATGAAAACAATTCATTCCCCAATATAGTCTCCAATTTTAATGTTGGATAAATTGGTGAATGTAGATATAAACTGATCTCCCTAGATCCACCTAGATCTAGAACAAAACAAGACAGAACATGGTGCTTTCCCTAAGACTAATCATTGGGTCTACTATTAGATAAGAGAAAAATGATGTATTATCGCTAGGCCGCGCCCAATTGTAATCTAGATGAAAATGTACTTAAGCTGGTGAGTGTTTTTTACATCATTTTGTATGCACATTTCATTGCATAGTGCGTGCATATATTGTGCAGTGAAATGATGAAGTGTGCACATTCCTGGATACTGCGTGCAACATATTAAGGGTGCGCGATTGTCAGGCCAACGAGCCTTTGTGTATATGCAATGTTTTATAGGCTAGTGAGCTAGTTATTATAAGCTAGGATGCTTATATTTTGATTAGGCTGGAGAGCCTATATGTTAAAGGCTAGTGCGCATGTTTTTGTACAAGTTTCATAATTAATATAAAATGCATTGTTGTGCGCAGACCGACCACGATAAAAGAGATGGGGGACTAAACTCCACTATCTAGGGAAGGGGAAGGGGCTAAGATAAGGAAAGGGGCTAAGATAGAGAGCTTAAGCCAAAAAGGAATATTATATTAATATTTCTTAAATCATAAAGTAGGGATAATTATTTTATCCTAAGTTCTAAAGTTGGGGACAAGTGGGCCAAAGTAGCTCCCAACATGAAAAGTGTCAAGTTGGGGACATGCATACATATTGTTGGGAATTAGTTCATTTCCTATCATCTTTTCCATCATTCTTCCCATTATTCCTTCCATCATTCAGTCATCCAGTCAATCATCCATGAGCATGCACATACCCATTGAGCTATCTTTTCTATCTTCATGACTATACCTGAACTTGTATCCATAGTCATTTTTCTATTGGTGTATCTGTTTAGCTTGGGAACTGGACTAAAGAAGTAGGTTATTAGGCCCGTGAGATATTGAAGAGGTAGGTTTTCAGGCTCATGAGAAATTCTCTGGGTGAGAGAATTGTTGGGAATTGATTTCCTGAAGGTGCTAAATTGCAACTACAGTGATCTGAGACTTCCTGTCCAGCCTATTGCTGAAGCCCAGAAAGTAAGTGGGGCAACCGAAGGACTATTGAGTAGAGAAGGGGCACAATTCCTGGGTGGGACAGACATGTGGGGAATGAGGGAATGTACATTGTTAATTAAGTGAGCACGTGAAACTGAGTCTTTCCTATTGTCAATGAGGCTTTAGCCTAGTTAGAAATCCCTTTACCTGGGTGGAGTTTAGTACCATCTCGGGGGTGACTCACTATTGAGAGTGATGAATAGTGTGGTCTAAGTCTAGGAGGTTCGTGGAAGGTCTGCACATAGTTGGTCACATTCTTGCCAAGATAAGTGTCAATTGTGTGATAAATTTACATGTTGCATTGTTATTTACATGTTTATTTTTATGGGTATTTCTTGTATATGTTGCATATATATGTTACTATCATTTAAGTGTGAATTTGTTTATTTACAGATGTATTTATATGTTTAAATTTTGTATATAATGCTTCCGCAAGAGTTCTGTTTGTATAATTTAATTGCATGCAGTTCAAAAAATTTATGTGGCATAGCTCAGTTGGATGTTGGGTATGTCATAGTATGTTCTGCAGAGAGAGAATAGTAAGAGTTCTCTAGCGTAGTGTGATCCAACATGAATGGTCGGGGACATTAAAAATTGGTATTAGAGCTTCAGTTTTCAACACTGAGCCTGGATGGGCCGAGCAAGTTGAGTTGAAGCAAAATTTCACAGAGAATTTATTTCGAAGTGGCCAAATTTTGAATTGCAGAGTGTCCATAGTAAAAAGTAACAACAACTAGGCAAAATTTGGGAAAACCCCTAATTTCTATTGTTAAATTCATGAGAAAATGGAGAAATTTGGCCAAGTGATGATATATTCCTGATTTAATATCTATTCTATCCAACTCAGATCTTGAATGGGTCAAATTTGAAGTTACAAAGAAGCCATAACAGTTGGAGTGAAATTAGTAATTAAAATTCTCAATTCGTGACTTGATTGTGGGTAAATTCATTCCAGAAATGTCAAATTACAACGATTTGTTGTTTCATAGGTTGAATTGGTGTTACTGGGGTGAAATTGAATAAATTTCATGGTTGTTGAATGTCGATGGTAAATTCAGGAAAACGTTATGCCAAAAGCCCCAATTTCTGCAGCGGAATTCACGAGGAATTGATGCACATAAAAATGAATGTGCACATATGGGCGCACTAAAACTTCATGATGTGTAGTGAAAATATTGTGATAAGTAAAATTTGGCACTGCGCGACAAGATGTTAGTGTGCAGGTGTGTGCACTAAATTTCGGCGCTGTGCAGAAAAATGTTAGTGTACGGATGTGCGCACTAAATTTCGGTGCCTCACGGAAAAATGATGGTGTGTGGATGTGCACACTAAATTTGGCATTGCACAGTGTGCATACGCATAAGAAGTGTGCATGGTGTGGAAAGACATAATAATGATGTGCGTTGTGTGCACAGTATTGGCATAGTGCAGTGGAGTTTTGTTGGTGTGCGCACAATGTCGGTATATGTTGTCGTGCAACAGTTCAATTAGTGGTGCACGATGTAGAGGTACTAAACTCTAGCATGGTGCAATGTGTCAAGTGAAATGTGCATGGAATATCAACACACGGTACAAAAACTGCACGTGGTGGATATTGGCGCACGGTACAAAAACTGTGCGCGGTGGATAACGGCACACGACTCAAAAGTAGTGTGCGATTATTGGCACAACAAAGAAGTGATACACAGTGGGTTTAAGGCGCGCGAAGCATGATTTACCTTGTGTTGTTGTTGTGCATGGTGAATATGGGTGCACAGATTGAAATTTGTGCACGCAAAGTTGTTTGAAGGGTGAACAACAACAAAAAACCAGTGATTTTCTGCGACGTTTTATATCTTTTGAAAGTCATCTTTTTGCAACGCATTTTTAAGGGCCTTAAGAGCATTTTTAGCAACTCAAAAACTAAATAGAGGTGTACCAAAGGTACACTTGTCCTTGCATCTCAAATGAAAGAACTCAGATAGATCTTTCTAATGTTGTAAATTGTTCATCAAACATAGATTTTATGAGAAAGTTATAGCTTAAACAGTGAAGGGTAAATTTTAAGACCCCACTAACTTCAAAGAGCCATAACTTTCTGCTCCAGAATTAGATTGAAGTGTAGGAGTAGTCAGTGGAAATATATTGAACCATAGAAGATAGTCCAAGAGCCGAATTAAATTTTTTGGCATGTTAAAGGTGTTTAATATGGAAAATAAGGTATCTGTAACATTCTAGACCAAAAACACAAATTGGCCTAGAACTTCAGCAGGCTGTAACTAGCATCCCAAAACCCAGAATGAGGTGAAGCTTGCACATAATGCCCATAATATGATTATGCAGAAACCCAATTGAGATCATACGAAAATTCCATTGGAGTAGGTGAAAACCTGCATAATAGAACGCAGAATTGCGCTAAGTGGAAGTGTGAACAAAAAAGTTAACGAGAAAATTTCAAATGACCATAACTTTCTGCTCCAAACTCATAATTGAGCATGCGATTAGACAATGGAAAGGTATTGAATAGAGGAATCTAATTATCAACCCATAAAATTGATCAAGGCATTAAATTTTTCTAGAAATCAGAAGAAAGAGTTCTGATATATTATTGAACCAGAATGGTTCATATTTTTCATAAACTTATTGAAACAATTAGCCCAACAAAGTTTGTTGGTTGCATATTTCTCAGATTTAACAACAACTAGATCAGATTAAGATCATCATAGAGTCCATAGTAATGGAAGAGGCACAAGGGACTTACATCTAGGAATATGAAATCATAGGGATGGATGTCCATTCGGGCATGGAAGGAACAAACTCCAATGGACATGGAGTTGAAAGGAATGAAAACATGAATATGGCAGAGATCATAAAAAATTTGTAGAAGGATGTACAAATCCATAAAGTTCATAATGAAAGGATTATGAGAGCCAAGGAGTAGCAGGATGACTTCAACATGAAGTTATTGTAGAGCTTGAACATAATAGAAAAGAAATTGGACAAGGAGAGTGGCTCAAGCAAATTAGGAAGTCACAAGCCTTCTAATGAAAAAAGAAAATCCATAAGTGTTAGCAGACATCACCACCACTCCCCAAGGAATTCCAGTAAGAGAGAAGGCATCAGCTCAAGTCCATCCCCTATCAGGAAGAACAAGAGGTATAGGGTGGATGAGCTACGAGGAGAAATGAAAAAAATCAAACCTACTACATTTGATGGTGAGCACAAGAAGGATGAAGATCTAGAAACATGGTTGTTGGGCATGAGAAAGTATTTTCAATTGCATAATTATTCTTCTCATGCAGAAGGTAGAATTGCTATCTATCAACTCAAGGGAAAGGCATCCATGTGGTGGGATCAACTTATGTAGGTGCAACGCATTAAAGAGAAAAGTGTTACTTGGAGGGAATTCAAGAAGTATTTTGAGAAGAAATACTTGACTAAGAGATATTATGACAAGAAAATGAAAGAGTTCTTTGAAATCAAGCTTGCGAGTATGACAATAGATGAATATGAGAGAAGGTTTTTAGAACTGCTAAAGTATGTCTCTTTTATCAAGGATGAGACAATTAAAATTCAAAGGTATTTGAGTGGATTACCATCATTCATCAATGACAAAATACAGTATGATGATCCAAAGACATTGGAGGAGACCATAATGAGAGCTAAATGCATATATGATCAGCAGAAAGCAAGGCCAACTTTCCAAAAACATTGGGAAGACAAAAAGAAATTCAAGGTGGATCAGAGGAAGAAGGGATCTAAACCACCATTCTTTAGAAATAACCCACAGGGAAAAAAGACTCCTAGAGAACCCAAAATGACTGATACAGGGGGTCAAAGGCCAAGGAAGCTACCTATTCAATGTTGGGCTTGTAAAGGAGATCATATGTACAAATATTGTCCTCACACAGGTGAAAAAGCAAGAACTGTTCACAATGTACAACAAGCTAAAACAGTGGAGGACATGGGAATAAATGTGCCAAGGATCTATGCATCCCTGAACAACAAGAAAGCAGAGTATCAATCACATATGATTGAAGTGGAAGGTATGATCAACAACCAAACCATTGCTATTTTAATTGATTCAGGAGCTAGTCATAGTTATATAGATCCTAAGATGGTGGAA
>SNQJ01S0060708.1:27588-42142 GCA_010110895.2 Picea sitchensis | reverse complement strand
AGTAAGCATGGGAAATCTTGGTTGGTGCAGCGAGCTACAATAGCCAAAAGAAAAGTTAATGAGATGGTTAAGTCATGTCTTATGGAAATGAATGGACTGAACACCAAGACAGATTTGAAAATCTTGCCTTTAGGTTCCTATGACTATCTAATTGGGATGGATTGGTAGGACCAACATCATGCCATCCTAGACTGTCATAACAAGGCATTTACTTTCTTGGATGAGGAAGGGACCCTAAGGAAAGTGCAGGGAATTCCTAGGGCATTAACCATCAGAGAAATTTCAACATTGCAGATGGAGAAATGTTACAGGAAAGGGTGTCAAATATTTGCATCACATATGGAAGAGACACCTAAAGATAAGGTGCCAAATTTGGAAGATCATGCAGTCTTGGAAGAATTTGAAGATGTGTTCAAGGAGGTACTAGGACTACCCCCAAAGAGAGACATTGATTTCTCTATAAATTTAATGCCTGAAGTAGCTCCAGTGTCAAAGACTCCTTACAGAATGGGTACACCAGAGCTAAAGGAGTTGCAAATGAAGCTTGAAGAACTTCTTAAGAAGGGGTATATACACCCAAGTATGTCACCTTGGGGTGCCCTAGTCTTGTTTTTGAAGAAGAAATATGGGACATTAAGATTGTGCATTAATTTCAGACAGTTCAATAAAGTGATCGTTAAGAACAAGTATCCTCTGCCAAGGATTGATGATCATTTTGATCAATTGAAGGATACAAAGATATTTTCAAAGATAGATCTCAGGTCAAGATACCATCAAGTAAGGATTAAAGAGGAATATATCAACAAGACCTCCTTTAGGACAAGGTATGGTCTTTATGAGTTCATAGTGGTGCCATTTGGGTTGTCAAATGCACCAGTTGTTTTCATGTGCTTAATGAATGGTGTTTTCCGAGAATATTTAGACAAGTTTTTCATTGTATTTTTGGATGACATTCTTATATATTCTAAGTTAGAGAAAGAACATGAACATAATTTTAGGATGGTTTTGCAAGTATTAAGGGAACATCAGTTGTATGGAAAATTGAGCAAGTGTTCATTTTATCAGAATCAGATTCATTACTTGGGGAATATCATTTCAAAGGATGGGATAACAGTGGCTCCTGAGAAGATAGAATCCATTAGAGAATGGTCAGCACCAAAGAATGTGACAGAGGTCAGATAATTCATGGGCCTTGCACGCTACTATAGAATATTTATTGAAGGATTCTCAAAGATAGCACATGCAATCACTTCCATGCAAAGAAAGGGTGTGAAGTTTCAGTGGACATTGGATTGTGAAAAGAGTTTCCAACACTTGAAACAATTCTTAACATGTGCTCCAATACTAAGGATTGTAGACCCAAATGAAGACTTTTTTGTATGCAGAGATGTATGTAATGAAGGACTTGGTGGAGTCCTCACTCAAAATGGGTTTGTTATATGTTATGGATCAAGGAAGTTGAAGGAGCATGAAAGAAACTATGCCACTCACCATTTGGAGTTGGCATACATAGTGCATGCCTTGAGGAAATAGAGACACTACCTCATGGGGAAAAGGTTTGAGCTCAGAAAAAACCACAATGGTCTGAAATATTTATTTGATCAACCAACTCTAAATGCTAGGCAAATCAAATGGTTAGAATTTCTAAGTGAATATGACTTTGATATAAAGCATATCAAGCAAAAAGAGAACAAAGTGGTTGATGCACTCAGTAGAAGAGTGCATGAATTGCATGCTAAAACCATTAGCATGTACCAATCAGATTTGAAAGATAGAATTGCAGAGGCTACCAAATCAGATTTGCAATACAAGGAATTAGTGGAAAAATTACAGCAAGGTATTTTGCTACAGAAAATTGAGGAATATAAGCTAGATAATGATGAAATTCTCATGTATAGGGGAATAATTTATGTACAAAATTATAATGAATTGAAAAATCTGATATTGAGAGAAATGCATAATGTGCCTTATGATCGACACCCAGGATATCAGAAAACTATTGCAGTTGTCAAAAGCCAATATTATTGGCAAGGCATGAAGAAAGAGGTTGTTGATTTTACTACTTGATGTTTGGAATGTCAAAAGGTAAAGGCTAAGCATAGGCACCCAGCTGGTTTTCTACAGACATTACCCACTCCTGAGTGGAAATGGGAAGTTGTAACCATGGATTTCATCACCAAACATCCCAGAACAAACAAACAACATGATTCTATCATGGTAGTGGTGGATAAGCTTACTAAAGTTGCCCATTTTATCCCAGTTAAGCTCACTCACAAGGCAGCCAACATTGTTGATGTTTATATGAAGGAAATTTCCAGATTACATGGAATACAAAAGACAATTGTGTCTGGAAAAGATCCAAAATTTACCTCAAAATTTTGGAAAGGATTATTTAATGGATTTGGAACAAATGTGAATTTTAGTACAACATATCATCCAGAATCGAATGGACAAACAGAGAGGGTGAATCAAGTACTTGAAGATATGTTGAGGATGTATGTGATGGATAAACCATCAAAGTGGGAAGACTATCTACACTTGGTAGAGTTTGCTTATAACAATGGGTACCAAACATCTCTAAAGATGAGCCCATTTGAGGCACTTTATGGCAGAAAGTGAAACACACCAGTAAGTTGGGATAACCCAGTAGACAGAGCAATGGTTGGGTAGATTTACTCAGGGAAACGGAGGATCAAATGATAAAAATAAAGAAAAATTTAAAGGCTACCCAAGACAGGTGGAAAATTTATGTTGATAGGAGAAGAAATCATAGGGAATTTAAAGTGGGTGATCATGTATTCTTGAAAGTGAAAGCTAGCAAAAGTTCCCTGAAGTTGGGAGATTTTTCAAAGTTGGCAGCTCACTATTGTGGACCATTTTAAATCCTAGATAGGATTGGTCCAGTAGCTTATATGATTGCATTGCCTACATCCATGTATGTTCATAATGTATTCCATGTATCATTGCTAAAGAAATATGTACCTAATGCTAATCATGTTATTGATTGGAATGTGATTCAGGTGGAGCAAGAAGGCACTTTCCAAGTGCTTCCGGTATGCATTCTAGACCGAAAAATCAAATAGTTCTGGAGCTGATCCATAGGGCTTGTAAAGGTACAATGGACCTGGTACGGTCCTGAGGACGCTACTTGGGAGCAAGAGGATGCAATGCGGGCAGAATACCCACATCTTTTTGAGGATTTTTAAAATTTTGTTGTATATGAGTACATGATGCACTGAGGACAATGCATAAATAAGGGGAGGGGATTGTAATATCCCTAGGCCACGCCCAATTGTAATCTAGATGAAAATGTACTTAAGCTGGTGAGTTGTTTTGACATCATTTTGTATGCATTTTTCATGGCATAGTGTGTGCATATACTGCGTAGTGAAATGATGAAGTGTGCACATTCCCGGATACTACGTGCAACATCTTGAGGGTGTGTAATTGTGAGGCCAACGAGCCTTTGTGTATATGCTATGTTTTATAGGCTGGTGAGCCAGTTATTATAAGCTAGGATGATTATGTTTTGATTAGGCTAGAGAGCCTAGATGTTAAAGGCCAGTGAGCCTATTTTTGTACAAGTCTCATAATTAATATAAAATGCACTGTTGCGCATAGACCAACCATGATAAAAGAGACGGGGGACTAAAATCCACTAGTTAGGGAAAAGAAAGGGGCTAATCTAGAGAGATTAAGCCAAAAAGGAATATTATATTAATATTTCTTAAATCATAAAGTAGGGATAATTATTTTATCCTAAGTTCTAAAGTTGGGGACAATTGGGCCAAAGTAGCTCCCAACATGACAAGTGTCAAGTTGGGGACATGCATACATATTGTTGGAACTTAGTTCATTTCCTATCATCTTTTCCATCATGCTTCCCATCATTCCTTCTATCATTCAGTCATCCAGACAATCATCCATGAGCATGCACACACCCATTGAGCTATCTTTTGTATCTTCATGACTATACCTGAACTTGTATCCATGGCCATTTTTCTGTTGGTGTATCTGTTTAGCTTGGGATTTGGACTGAAGAACTGAGTTGTTAGGCCCGTGAGATATTGAAGAGATGGGTTTTCAAGCTCGTGAGCAATTCTGTGGGTGAGAGAATTGTTGGGAATTGATTTCCTGAAGGTGCTAAACTGCAACTATAGTGCTCTGAGACTTCCTGTCTAGCTTGTTGTTGAAGCCCAAAAAGGAAGTGGGCAACCGAAGGACTATTGAGCAAAGAAGGGGCACACTTCCTGGGTGGGACATGCATATGAGGAATGAGGGAATGTAGGTTGTTAGTTAAGTGAGCACCTGAGATAGAGTCTTTCCCGTTGTCCATGAGCCTTTATCATGGTTAGAAATCCCTTTACCCGGGTGGAGTTTAGTCCCAGCTTGGGGGTGACTCACTGTTGAGAGTGATGAATACTGTGGTCTTAGGCTGGGAGGTTTGTGGAAGGTCTTCACATAGTTGGTTACATTCTTGGCAAGATAAGTGCCAGTTGTGTGATAAATTTACATGCTGCATTGTTATTTACGTGTTTATTTTTATGGGTTATCATATATGCGGTTATAACTGTGTTTATTTTTATGGGTATTTTCTATATATGATGCATGTATATGTTATTGTAATTTCAGTGTTAATCTATGTATTTATGGATGTATTTGTGTGTTTATGTTTTTTATATAATGCTTCCACAAGAGTTTTGTGTGTATAATTTAATTGCATGTAGTTCAAAAAATTTATGTGGCATAGCTCAGTTGGATGTTGGGTATGTTATAGTATGTTCTATAGAGAGAGAACATTAAGAGTTCTCTGGCCTAGCATGACCTGACATGAATGGTCGGGGACGTTACAAATGACATACATTTGAATATCTCTTCCTTATGGCTTTGTTGTCCCTGCTTCGCTCTGGTTCTCTTTTGCTATTGATCCTACAATGAAACACAAACCAACCAAAGTGGAAGTGACAATAGTATGTTCAATGAAAACTTATACATGTGATCAAGGAGTCATGTAATAAAATTCGAATGATTTTATGGGAAATAAACATGCCACTGTATTATATTTAGTAAAAGTGGAAGATACAACCAAACCACCTTGATGTTGCCAAATTCAATTTCAGTGGGCCTTTGCTCCAACACACACACTTGCTCCAAAATTGCATGAAGATGATCCACAATAGATTGATAGACAATTGGAGACCTCAAGCATAAATTGACATAGGATTCCTCACAGAGTCTTAGCCTATTCCTTCATTAATTCTTTACTTAATCTTGCTTGCCTGTTGCTTAACCTTTTCCATGAGAAATCTATCATTATATAGGAGAAGGAGAGATGGTTAAAGAGACTAGAATGATCCCACCAAATCAGAGAATCCAGTAGGATCCCAACCATATAGACACCACCTCATATTCTAGAATATTCCCTTCTAGAACCTTCATGAACTTCTTCCTTTTCTTAGTCTTAAAACATCGCCGCACCATGTCTATAGAGAAACCTGCGGAAAGTATGCAAGCCAGGTTAAGGACAACCTACGGAAATCAAGAATTTCCACATTGTATATTACTCCTAGCATGTGATGTCCTTCTAAAAACAAGTTTTGTAGAGAGAGAAACTAGTTACGTTTCTCATGCAAAAGATCCTTTTGGGAGCCTGAACACATGCTTGTAGAAACATCACCAGAGTGACCAAAATAATGTGTAACACACGTGGAGGTCGTAAGACTCCCCCAAACAATCGCACTCCTGTCATAATGTGTAGTATCTCCAACAAAAATGTTACACTTGAAACGACAACTACCTCAAATGATAACCCCTATATTCCTGTTGAACCAGTGACACCACTCCCTCAAGGGATTAACATCCATAAATTTTTCTGTCAGTAACTTATAAGAACTGAAAGTGCCTTATCCTATATTAGACAACCTGGTAGACAAATCAATCAACCCCTTGACTTTACAAATCTACAAGAACAAGTTCAAAGAACTAGCATTCCTAGAAACATGGTAGAAACCAAAAATACTACCAATCCTGCTAAAATGCTTATCCTTGGAACTAGAGGATCTAGTATTCCATCGTCTCCACCTAGTTCTTCTCCATTGTCTTCAGGAGGAGAGTCTTCAAATGAAGGCATTTCTTCATCATAATCATCTCATCCTTCGACACCACTAAATCCCATGGAAAACCAAAATAATCCTGCCAAACCCTAGCTCGATCAAGACGTTGTGGTTGTACTTGGACACCAATAACCATTACTTAAAAATCCAGAGAAATGGCTACCCAAATTTGATCCAAATTCGAAGCAATCAGTTGAGGATCACATCAACAAATTTATGTTATCCATTAGACTCTGGAGTGTTGAACATGAAGATGTAGTGTGCAAATTATTTCCTTATACTTTCGAGGGAAATTCCTCAACCTGGTACTTTGCTCAATAGCTCCAGACTATCGTCTCTTGGGAAAAGTTTGAAACTTGTTTTCTGGAAAAATTTGGAGATGATAAATATCTAGAAGTCTTGGTTATGGAACTCTCTATCTTAAAAATGAACCTTAAATAAAAAGTTAAATACATTAACCAAATATTTCAAACACTAAAAAATAAAATCCCTACAGATTCGATGCCCGCTGAAAGTTTAATTGTTGCATATTATGCTAAGGCCTTGCACAATAACATAGCCATATGGGTTAAAAGGTCTAAAAAGAACATGTTAGAATCCTTTGAGGAGGCAAGTCAAATTGAGAAAGATATTTTGAGCTTAAAAGATAATATTAATAGTGAAGTTGAAACATCTTCATCTTCTAAGATGAAAATAGAAATTTTCACTAGTCCTCCCCAACCTAAAAATCAACAAGAAACATTAGACTTGGAAATCCTACAGAAAGATTTCCATAAATTGTCCAATCAGGTCCTTGAATTGAAAATATCAGCCGAGGAGGCATCCACAAGAAAAGGAAGTTTCAAAACTCCTTTTAGAAATCCTTTCCCCCCAAACTGGCCAAACCCGACCATAGAAGGTCTAAATTTTGAAAGTTTACAGTATGATTTGCAAACGATATTAGAAGCGAATGACAATTCTATTTATGTTTCTCTTGAAAATTTTGATGATACAGGTGAGGAAGAGGTACCAAAAGAGGAGGACTCATATCCTCCCATTTTCGGGCACTTGTCGGACAATATCTTCCAAGCAAATTTCAAAACTTTCCACCCCTACAACACAAGAAGCAAAACACAAAACAAGTCTCCTCCTGAAGTAAGTAAAAATGTGTTTCCAAAATAGTCAAAGCAAACTAAAATTAGACAAAGTCTAGCTACCCCAGTTTTAGAGTATGATTTAATTGAATATTTGAAGAAATTGAGGGTTAATATTTATGTTTTTGAACTGCTAAAATTTCCTCTTATTTTGCAGAAAATGCTTCAAAGAATCACTGAAAGCAGTAAAAAGAATTATGTTAGCAGCAAAACATCAACATAAATTAATTGAAATGCAACTGAAAATACATTTGAACATCAAGAAAAAAGGGACCTAGCAGAAAAAACTGTAGCAAACCTAGATAAAACTGTTTCAGGGATAGCAATAAAAAATTAGCAGAATTCTACTATTTCCTCGTGAAAAAATGTCCCCCCTTTTTTTATTGACTTTTGATATTTTTAATAGAAATGTACATAATTGTATGGTTTACTCTGGTGCATCATCAAACATGATGCCTCTGTTTGTATGCCAGAAAGTTAATGCAGAAGTAAAACCTTCTAATCTTAAAATCATTAAGCTAGATCGAAGCAATGTTAAAGTAATCGGTGAGCTTAAAAATGTGATGATTAGATTATCATCCAATCCTAAAGTTCATCAAGTGATTTATATTATCGTTGTTGATATTCATGAATTTTATGGTTTGTTTTTAAGTAGAGAATGGTCAGAAAAGATGCACACATATTTTGCTACAGACTGACCTCACTTGTCTCTACCTGAAAATGGACAACCCAACAAAATCAGAATAAACAGAGAACATTACCTTAAGCACACCGTGACAAATCTGAACAAACCAAATGAGCCTTTCATTACATCCTCAAATTCATTTGAAATGCAGGTAATGAATACCTTTTTTGGTAATTTCATGACTAAAATTTCCTCTATCACTGATTCGGAACAACAGTCTAAAATTACAGCATATACTCAGACACCAGTTTTTCCGAATAATCCAAGTACTGCTAATGACGCACAAATCTGGTCCTTATATTTTGATGGATCCAAATCCTGAGAACGAGCAGGTGCTGGTTGTATTCTCATCAAACCTATAGGTAATAAAAATTGTATTTCTTGTCGATTAGAGTTTTAATGTACTAACAACATAGCCAAGTACAAAGTGCTTCTGTAAGGACTTAGGAAAGCACTGGATATTAACGTGAAAAATTTGATAGTATTCAATGATTCAGAATTCATGGTCAAATAGTTAAGAAATGTAATACACTGTTTTCACCGCATCTAAAAAGTTACCAAACCGAGGTATGGATTTTAATGCATAAATTTATAGCATTTAATATAAATTATATTCCTAGGATGAGTAACTCAGAAGACAATGTTTCTTCTAAGTTTTTGCCCGCGAAAGGTTTTTCTCCTAATGCGTTTTCGATCGAATTGTTATTTGGACCATCGATTCTAGATAACATCACAAATTGGAGAGTATTTGATGATGACCAACAGATCCTTAACTTTATGCATATGGAAGACACCTTCTAGGACGCAATCATTGATGAAGGTACTCATGAAGAGAATCTCTGAGACTTCATGGTAATATCTGATCCACGATCTCCTGAATCAACATTCGAG
Organism: Picea sitchensis; assembly: GCA_010110895.2. Taxonomy (NCBI): domain Eukaryota; kingdom Viridiplantae; phylum Streptophyta; class Pinopsida; order Pinales; family Pinaceae; genus Picea; species Picea sitchensis. The sequence continues at coordinate 33,320 of SNQJ01S0060708.1, read as the reverse complement.
ATGGTAAACGATATCTCCAGATCTGTTGTGAGATTAGAGAAATTTTATGACTTGCAGGACAAGTTTAGAGGGGTATTCAATTGCAAAACTAATAGTTCCTCTTTGATCTATGAAACGATTAATCTAGAAACAAGAGATAATCATCAAAATATTAACCTGGGAAAGGGATGTTCCAAGCAAGAAATATCCTCTTTCATAAAATTATTTAAATAATTTAAAGATGTATTTGCTTGGACGTACTACAACCTGAAAAATTTTGATCCAAACATCATACATCATGTAATCCCTATGAAACCCCAGACTCATCCTTTTGAACAGAAATTGAGGAAAATGCATCCTAAATTGGAACCTATCATTAAAAAGGAACTGAATAAATTACTAAATGCAAAGATAATTTTTCTGGTTAGGCATACTCAATGGGTGTCTAACTTAGTCCATGTAAGGAATAAAAGTGGTGAAATTCAACTTTGTGTTGATTTTCAAAACTTAAACCGAGCGTCTGATAAAGACAACTACCCTGTTCCTCCAATGGAACAAATTCTACAACAAGTGTCTGGCTCCTAAAGACTATCTTTGCTAGATGGTTTTTTGGGATACAACCAGGTCCTTATGTCTCCTTCAGACCAGCTTAAAACCAACTTTCATACCCCATGGGGCACTTACGCCGACAGGAAAATGCCTTTTGGACTGATAAATGCAAGTCCCACTTTCTAGAGACCAATGGATATTTCTTTCCATGGCCTCATTAACCAGTCAGTTGTGGTATATCTTGATGATGTCACTGTCTTCTTAAAAAATTAATAAAGATTACTTATCTCACCTTAGGATTGTCTTAGAACGATGTCGCAAGTTCAACATATCTCTCAATCCTAATAAATTGGTCTTTGTGGTAGAGCAAGGTAAAATGATTGGGTTTATAGTGTCTAAGGATGGAATGATTACTGATCCTGAGAGAACCCAAGCCATTGATAAACTTCCTCCTCCTTCTTCCAAAAAGGCAATGTAATCCTTTTTGATTAAGATTAAATTTCTCAGAAGATTTGTCCTGAGTTTCTCAGAAATGGTTTGACCTCTACAAAATTTAATTAAAAATGATGTTTTATACTGATGGGGACCAAAAGAAAGTTAGGCTTTTGATTCAATTAGAAAATAAATAATATAATCCCCTTCCTTGATGAGTCTCGATTTTTCTCAGGATTTCACTCTTTACACTTTTGCATCTGATAGATCCTATGCTACTATGCTTACATAGAAAAACACCGAAAGCAATGAGATACCCATTGCCTTCATGAGCTCTTATTTTAAAGGAGCATAACTTAATTACCCCACAATAGATCAACATGCTTATGCTATTTTTAAAGAAATGAAACACTTATGGTCGTACCTGTTGAAATCTAGAACCAAAGTGGTTGTTCCTTACCCTGCTGTAAGAATCCTGTTAGTACAAAAAGAGTTGGGTGAGAAAAGGGAAAATTGGATGACATCACTACAGGAATATGACCTTGAAATAAACCTTTCCAAAATTTTTAGAGGTCAAGGCCTCTGTAAACTAGTGGTTGATTCAGTTGAGGAGCAAGAAAGTCAAATAAACTGGAAATCAACATAACGAAAATAAATCAGTTGTGCACATGCTAAACCCAATTCTTGGTATGAGAACATTATATTCTATTTAACACATGGATCTTCTCCCCACAATATTGATCCCAAAAACATAAGAGAAATTAGGCTTAAATCTACATCTTTCTAGTTAATCAATGATATATTATTTTGAAAGAACTTTGATGGTATTTTTCTACATTGTTAAAAAAAGGAGGAGTCTGAAAGAGTGTTGGTTGAACTTCATGTTGGTGAGGACGGTGGTCACTTTGGTGGAGATACCACTTCCCAAAAAGTGCTAAGGGATGGATACTATTGGCCTACCTTTTTTAAATAGGCCCATACGCTATCCCGAAAATGTGTAATCTGCCAAAAAGATGTAAGACAGGTCAAAAAGGCAGCTTTTCCTTTGCAACTGGTTACTGTAGATGCACCTTTTCAGCAATGGGGCCTAGACATCATAGGACCAATCAATCCCTCTTCTTCACAACAACACAAGTACATCCTCACATCAATAGGCTATTTTACAAGATGGTCTAAATCTTACGCTTAAAAGTGGTCAACACAAATCAGGTAGTGTCTTTTCTAAACTCCCATATCATCACTCAATTCAATGTTCTTGAATGTTTGGTTTTTTATAACGCCTCTTATTTTTCGTACCTTGATATAAATGTTTTCTCTCTAGAAAAGGGGATTAAACTAAATTATTCTACCAGCTACTACCCTCAAGGGAATGGTCTAGCAGAATCGACAAATAAGAATTTAATCGAGATTATTAAAAGGACAGTTTCAGAAAACTACAAGAATTGGCACAATGCACTATATAATGCACTTTGGGCTGATAGGGTAAATCCAAAAGATTCAATTGGTAATTTCCCTTTCTTCCTCATATACAGAAGAGAAACCATCCTTCCCCCATATGTCTTACTTCCTTCTCTGCAATTATCACAAAAAGTTCAAGAAGAATATTTCCCTCCTCTAGAAAACTGGATAAATGCTTTATTAAAACTAGAAGAGGTAAGAACACAAGAAAAACAGAAACTTGACCAACACCAACAAATTGTAAAGAATTGGTTTGATGAAAATTCATCTTCTGATAGGAATTTTGATGTTGGGGTTTTGGTTCTCAAGTGGGAAAAAGCAAACGAGGGTAAGGGGAAACATACCAAGTTCCAAAACCTGTGATTGGGACCATTTGTAATTTCTGAAAAATTGGGTCCTAGCTCTTTTCGTCTGCATAATTTGGAGGGAGAGCCAAACACTTTCCCAGTGAATGGTCTGGCTCTTAAGAGGTATTTCACTTGATGATTTTTGATCCACCCTCTTGTAAATATTTTTTTTAATTTTCTTTTCTATTTTTTATTTTGGTTCTTTTCATTTTGCTTGATTTCAATTTTTTTACTAAATAATTATGTCTGAGTCACCATTTCATTTGTTGAAGGGAATAAAAATTCTCATTCATTAGAAGCATTTGATAACATCTCAAGCACTTGAGTAGTAAATGCTAAAACTCAGATCAACGAAAGTAAGTTTATGTTCAAACAATGTTCTTGGTTTCTCATTAAAATCAAGGGAAGACGCAATTATCCTTAACAAACTTATAACGCCGCCCCTGTTTTAATGAGAACAACTTAGTGTGATTCCCCATCCTAGAGAGTATTTCTTAACAGAAGTATAATTTTCCAAATCATGATGAAAGTCATCAAAATAGAAAAATAATTTGTAAATGATCAAACTTTTCATTACCAAACTGTGAGATTTTCAGTATCACCCCGCTCTCTTAAATATCATGAAGTTTCTGGAAATTTATAAGAAAAGTTTAGAGAGTTGGAAGCACTACAATGTGTGGGAAGTGTGTGTAAACCCATCGGGACACTGAACAGTTCTGTTGGCAATGGTTAAATGCACACATGATACCAAGGTAACTTCATTGGGGTACTGAATAGGCCTGCTAGCAGTGAAGCAATGTCAGGTTTAAGAAGATCCTTAGGTATGCATTTTAAGTTGATCAAGTGTAAAGATTTTTTTATCGTGAATGGACAATTCTTGGATAGGATAGAGGTACTAGAGAGGGTTAAATTACATACCTTCTGAGGCTATGGATGCCTACTAGTAGCAGTGGCCCTGTCAACGGTATTGAAGTCATCTGTACAAACATCGCTACACCTGTGATCGAAATAAGGTACCAAATTACATTATCATTCATAAATGCATCCAATGCTATGAATGTGTTATTTTCTGAGTTATTATTGAAAAGCTTGATCTGTCATTGACTATTTCTAAAAAAATATTTCATCTGTGCCCCTGACATAAATTTTCTGGTGATGCAGAGATAACTGCTTCGCCCAACGTGTTGCCATTGTTGGCAGCCACCAATTTTGTCAAATTTTATCATAATTAAAAGCCATCACAAAGAGATAAAAAAATTATGTAGTTTCCTCCTCCTTACATTTAAAAATGATTTTGTCTTTTGGCTTCAAGGAGATGTATTGGGTGAGCTCATTATATGATTTTTTTGTTTTAATTTTCGTTTATTTTGTTTAAATTTCATGACTACAAGCATGAAATTCAAAAAAAAAAAACTGGGCTTGAGTAATCATTATGCGGTCTGTGTTTTCCTTGTATTCTTTTACCAAATAGATTACACTTAAGGGAACCTATATGTTGCTAAGTTTAAGTTTTATAAGCTCATTGATTAATCCATTGCCACATTTTTATGTATTATGGGATTATCTATGGTTGATTGTTTGGTTTTAATTTTTGAAATGCATAAATGTGTGGAACCTTGAATTAAAAATTGATATATGCTCTTTTCTCTATCAGTCATATCTCTTTCATGTCACTTGGTACAGGTCTGATGTACCCACAAATACACCTCAACCTATTGTCCCATACATTTAATGACGTTCATTCATTATTCGAATTGGCATTTGATAGTGGTTGTGGTGTAATCCTCATTGTGCATAATGGCTCATAGGTCTCCGCATCGTTTGGTTTTCTATCACTCCAAACTTAAATCACCAAACATGATAATCACCCAAGTTCATAGGTATCAGGCTATTTCAGTTTTCACAGACCTCTTGTTGGCCCTTGACCAAGTTTTGAGGAACACTTGGTCATAATTGACTGTTTTGGACTTCGACACCTTGTCAAAGATGGAGCGCTAGGTGAACCAAAGATCATGGGATCTTGGTCCACTTTTGGGCCTCTTTTAGGGTTTTGGTTTAATGTAATGGGAAAGGGATGTCAGCCTATGGGTTTACCCACACTTAGGCACACTTTTGTAATCTATAAATAGAAATATAGGCAAAGTAAGTAGTAGTAGATGTGATTTCTTAGTGAAATTGATGATGGATTAGTGCTAGTGGTTAGATCTGTGTGATCGGATGTGGATTGTAAGTGCTCTGTGTGAACTATGTAAGAATTACAAGGGTAAGTGCAAGTTACTGTGTGGTTGATAATGTAATGCAAGGAAGAAGGATCTGGTGAGCTGTGCAGATCTTTGGTGCTATGCAAAGAAGGGTTTCAAAGGCTCTGTGCTTATAACAGCTTGAGGAAAATAATAAAGAAGAATATTTAGTGGACATAGCCCCAGGGTGGGGGTGAACCACGTAAACCTTGTGTGATGTGCTTTTTGCTTTGTCTTGATGTGTTCTTATGTTATATGCTAAGTGCTCTGATGGTCCTGCTTAGTTCTTGATATGCTCATTATGATCCATTTGTATATGCTAAGTGCTTGAATACTATAGATTAGTGTGAATGCTGCAAAGCTTTGTCTTATAAGAGAAGTGGTTATTGAATGTATCTTGAGGAACTATGATGTAGGATCATCTCTCCACGTCAGTCAGCCAGCCAGCCAGCCCACATCAGTGCACACATTCAAGGATGAAGAGAGGCGTAGCCCGCATTTTCAAATTTGAATTTGATGTAATTAAATGATGTAAGGTCATTAGAGCCATGAAGCCATGCTTTGCACAGGCATAACTATAGGGAGCCTTTAATGGTTTGTAAGGATGAAATCTAGATCTAATTCTGGACTAGACAACCCATTCAATGTAATTGAATAGGGTAGGTAGTTTGGAGGGAAGAGCTCAAAGAGCCCCCTCATGTAAAAGATCTTTGTATCTTGTTTTGGA
>SNQJ01S0060708.1:5321-27571 GCA_010110895.2 Picea sitchensis | reverse complement strand
AAGAAAGGAAGGAAGAGTGGTAGTAGCAGGCAGAATAGGATAGAGAGTTGAGAAGGAGCCGAGACCTTGTCATAGGCCTTGCTCAGAACACCTTTGTAAAAAGAGGCATTTTTATTAATACAAATAGAAGCAGATTTTCCTGCATGTATTCTGTGTTGAATGAATGTCTTTGAGTGTTCCATTTATGATGTATATGTATGTTGTAGGTTTTCATTTGCAGGGAGTTGTTTGATTTTTAGGTTAAGGAGTTCTTTGTGGTTTCATGCCAGGAGGGCATGACAGAGTGTTGCGGACTCTGAATACCGGTGCACAGAAGCACTTCTAAACTCTATGGATTCAGACAAAGACGTGTCAAGCGGGCATAGAAGCTCAAATCATTGACTCAAGAGAAGACCTTGAGGTTGTCGAATACCTCATAGGCAAGGCTATGGGGAAGAACACATTAGCAGATAAAGACTCTTTTGAGTTCTGTAAAACTCTGCCAGGTGGGCATTGAGCATATGCACAGTGATGCATTGAGGAAGAACTTTGTTGTGAGTTCAATAGAAGTCAGAATCATTGAGGATTCTAGACACTCTTCCAAGAGGGCATTTGAGTAAGTGCCAGAGAGCATAGAGAGAACTCTTTGAGTTCTGAATTTGGAGAAGAGTCCAAGGAGGAGGATCTTCACAGGGTTGTTGAACACCCTGTAGACTCGGTAATAGGTTGCTTGAGAAAAGGAGTGCCAAGAGGGCATCAGAATTCTCCATCTAAAGGAGGCAGAAAAGGACCGAGTTCCTTACGACTCTGAGTAATAGGAAAGCTCAGGACGGATAACACCTTTGTGTGCGAAGACTCTGCAGGAGCGCAAAAGTCAGAACCCTTCAAGGATTCGATGGAGAAGCTCAGGAGGGAGAGTGTTTTCATCTATGCAGAGGAAAAAGAGAAAAGGTTGAGGCATTTTTCACTTGGATAATTCTTCCAAGTCTAGGAAGAACGCGTAGAAGCTCAGGAGGAGCACAGCTACCATCAAATCAGTCGAAGAGATTTGTACCATTGAAGTTTCCACGTCCAAGGGGTAATGGAGGAGAAAGAAGAGTAGGAGAGGTTATGAGACATTGGATCTCACTCAGAATAGCCGACAGTCATTGGATCTATCAGGAGCTGCATGAGGTTTAAGTTCTTGTGAGAAGAGGACACGAAAGTCCTGAAAGAGTGAACACATTGGGATTTCGGACTTCAATATTTTAGAGGTCTTGTTGACGAAGGTCAGGACACTCCACGGGGAAAGTCCTGAAATAGAGAAAAGATCACAACCATCCATTTGAGGGAGTACACGTGTCACGAGATCACCCACTTCAGGGATTCGAGCACTAGGAAACACAGAGGAAGGATTTTTTTCGACTTCACACCTAGCAAAGTCCCGAAACAATCTGAACCATCCATCTGCGGAGGACACATGGTAGAGATCAAGAGTCCACCAAGATTTTGGTTACTAGGGATTCAAGTTGACAGAGGAGATTGTGTCACAGGTGGTCACAAGTCGCGAAATCGCGAAACGACAGGGACTGTCCATTTGAGGGAGGACATGTGGAAGCAATCCAGGATTTCAGGGAAAGTCCCGAAAAGAAGTGTACTTCGGAGATTCGGGTACCCGGATTACTAGAGGTCAGTAGGGGGATGATGCAACAGGAGTCACGAAGTTCCAAAATGCGAAGTCCTGAAGAGGCATTCAGGAGAGCAGTGTAGCTGGGAGCATTTCGACATATCGGGTACCAGGATTTTGGAAATCCTGAGTACAAGGGATTCAAGATCTTGTGGAGGAATTTCCCAAAATGGTCAGGGCCATCAATTTGGAGAGTGGATCAGAGTCGTTGATCCAGGCCAAGAATGAGAAGGGCCACATTGACACTTCAGCATTCCGGATACTGGAAGTGCGAGAGAGCAGAGGAAAGAAGGAGTCTTGCCTCTGGAGAACCTGAAACGTGAAATCCAGAAAGGATTTCCAGTAGGCGTCAAGTTGGCGTATTGGGGTTTGGGACTCCGAGAGTTTTGAGGGTAAGGAATTAGAGGTATTTCAGTGTTTGAACCTCCGAAAGCATGAAGGGTGAAGAACTGGAGAAAAGGGCATGTCAGGATTTTGGATATTGGCATTTCAGGGATCCTGAGGACAAGGCGTCTACGCATTTTGGCATTTGGAATTCTGAAATCACAAAAGGAGAAGACTCAGGGAGAATAGCATTTTTGCATTCTAGGTTTCGGCAATTCGGGAGTCAAGTAGACAAAGGGTCCAGACATTTCAGTTTTTGGAAACCCGAAATTGAAAAGAGGAAGGAGGAGACCGGAACATTGCCATTTTGGCATTTCGTGTATCGTCATTTCGGGAGTCAAGAGGTTAGGGGACTGGGAGTTACACATCGGGAAATTATGAAATAGAATGGAGGTCTTATGAGGAGTGGTCACATGGATCAGGGCATAGCCAGGAGGAGCTAATGTGACAAAGGCCATTTTGGCAAATCGACTTTTCGGGGATCGGAAAGGTGAAGGGTCAAGGACTCTTGACATTAGAACACTGAGGGTTCCAAAACACGAGTTTTCCTATTCAGGGGAAAGAGGCATAGACATGTACAGAGGTCATGGACAAGAACAGAAAGGACCTATGGATCGAGAGTTGATTGAGATTCCAATAGGGAATCGAAAGAGCCACTTTGGCTCAGGAAATTGAAAAGAACAATCCTTAGACCAGGAGGTCGCGTAGAGACTCTATCAAGACAGAGGAGGCATCTGCACCAAACTAATGGTGCTAAGTGCTTCATAAGTGTTGTAATCATAGATCTGTGTCCTAGCCAAGGTTGTAGACAATTGAGTCTTCCAAACACCCCTGCCTCCACCTCAGGTGAGACTTCATCTGCTTCGCAGGTGTTGATGAAAGGGTCAGTAGTTAGGTCTTTGTTGGTGCGCTCTTGAGCATTGAACCTTGGGTTTGCCACTATGCCAAAAAATGGTTTTGTTGTCGGGACCTGAAACTGTGATTCCTGGGAACTTTGAGCAAAATAAAGCTCTGTGCGTAGATCTATTGCGCTAATGTGCAGTGTTCTACTTGACCTGTGAAGCTTTGTGCCAAGAAAAAGAGGTCAGATCTGAAGAAAAGAGGTCAAATCTGCAAGAAAAGAGGTTGATACTGAAGAAAATAAGCAAGATCTAAACTCTTTGTACTCTAAGAAAGGTAAAAGTGGAATTTTCTGATTAAAAGAGGTAAGATCTATAACCTTTGTGCTCTGATAAAGGTAAAAAAGTTCTAGATCTAAAAGCTTTGCGCATAAGTGAAAATTTTTGTTTCTAAAGTATGGATCTAGGTATTTTTTATAGATTCGGTCCTAGCTTAAAACCTAGGGCATTAATAGAAGAGAGAAATTTTGATATGAATAGATGTAATAAGTATAATGATAGATATGTTATACCTATGCATAGAAAGAATGTTTGGACTAACAAATGGATGCGGGATCCTAGAAAGATTTTTTTGCAGCCTAACTACCATGATCCTAGTGCACAGTACAGAAGAAGTTGGAGATCATTTAAGAGAAAGAGAGGATTGACCCTATGTTATGGTTGCAGAAAACTAGGCCATCTAGCTAAGGAATTCCCTGGTGGAAAACCCAGTTGTCTCTGTTGCAAAGATTTGGACCATGAAGTATTGGACTACCTTAGAATGATTGCTAAGCTTGAAATAATGAATCTGCATTAAAAAAACCCTAGGACAGCCCTAGAAATAGTATAAACCAAGAAAGAATCAGAGAAAATATTAATACAGATGAAAGAAACCCTGAAGGAACATAAACATGTCTGATTACCATAGATCTTCAAATAAAAGGAACAAATCGATGTAAGGATAGGGGACTTCAACATTGACTGTATTCTTGATAAAGAAACACAAGTGAACATTATGCCAGAAAGAACTTGGGAAGCCTGCCGTGATTCCTTCACTAGGAGGAATAGGAGTACTCAGAGGAAAACTAGTGATGTTATGTGGAAAAATCGCTCAGATACCTATGACAGTCAATGGAACTTCGACAGAAGAAGATTTTGAGATTATCAAATTTATTGAGGACAATGCTCCATTCACTATGTTACTTGGAAAACCTTGGATTGAGAGAGATCAATCCAGAAAGAAGGAAGAACAACAGGTATTACAATAGCGGAGACAAGAGCTAAAACATTTCATGACCAGAAGGATTGCATAGTTGATTAAGGAACAAGAGAATAAATCAAAGCTATTTGACACTAGAAGCTCAGATGTCAAAGAGTTAGGGGACTCACAGAAGATTTAAGTATCTGTACTAGATATAGACAAAGTAGTTCTCCTGAGTCTTGGAAAAGAACCTCAGCAACACAAAGTGACTATGCCCAAGGAAAATAAAAACCAGAATGAGAAAACAACTACTGAGTTGAAGCTCACGGGAAAAAAGGCTAGAAAACTAAGTAAAAAGAGAGCTCAGATCGACAGGATATAGAGGGTTCTATAGGGAACCTCTCCGAAAGAAACTTTGCAAAATTCAAGCTCCACCGAGATAACAGAACAATGACATGGGTCACTTTGCCATGGTGAAGCAATATAGTCGTTGGAGGCCGATATATCTGTTTGACTGTCGCTCTGAACAGATCGAAAAGAATTGATAGCTCATCACCAGACCATTAGACCACGCCATAATGGATAGAAATAAAGTTAAGGAAGCCCCATATCCATTGCAAACAATCTGTTACAGAGTTACTTACTTAATCCATCACTCCATGTACAAAAGACATTTTTGCTAAATCGTGAATTTGAGCCCGCAGACTACCTGAATTGTGAACAGTGATTACTCCACCCTTACTCTCTACCTTACTATAGTACCTAAGTTACTTTGAGAACCCAAGCTATTGATCCTGAGAATATATGTCCGATGAATTTAGCGCAGCTGAGGAATCTATAAGAGAGGTACTCACTAGCCTCAGAGCCGAAAGAGTCATGATGGAGCAAGGATTGTCTACAGGTTTACAGGCATCATCGACGAGAGGAGTGCAAGCCTCCCCATCGACTTCTTGAGTAGGAACATCCCGAGTCAATGCAGAAAGAAGAACCAAATATAAATATGATATGGCCAACACAAAGTTGGTTCCATCTATACTACCTACTTACATACCACCTCTGAGTGGTGCAATCAACAGAGATAGTGTGCCTAGAGACTTTGAGTACACTCTAGTCACTGCGTACCTGCCTAAAGGAGTACTCTTAGTCCATGCAGATCAAAACAAGATCGCAGTGTTGAAGTTTAGTGATTTCAACCTGAGGGACATAAAACTTTAAAGTACACTTTCCTCGTACAAGTACCTAACCAGAACCAAGGGCAAGAATTTGAAGATCGTCCCTCAACAATGGACGATGAACCTTGCGTAGTCCACTCTGATCAATGTTATTAAGATACTACACTTCAGTAGACACGAGGAGGTGAATGCTTGTGTGAAGCTGCTACTGGCAAGTTACCATGGAGGATACTTATGGTTAAACTTTAGTATAATAGTTGATCCAATGATGATCAACCAGATCACCAAGCTTAGAATGCAAGGCCCTGATCCCCATGATTACTATCCTGGAAAGACCACAGATCACACTCTTTATTATAAGATCAAATAATCCTATGGAGATGTTGAGAAAGGTGTGCGATGATACAAGGTAGCTTCTATTGAAAGTGGCGCAGTGCGCCTTTCTTGTCAACTGATCATAGGGAAGTTGGTACACAAGAATCGACCCACACAAGTATCTGGATTTGTAGTTGACCTCACAAGAAATTGCGCAGAGGGACTACAAATGAACTGGGTGAAGTATCTAGTGAATCAAATGGAGATTGATTACAGAGAAGCCTAGGATCAGGGGCATGAATTTCATTTTAGCTATCTTTCGATACTTATAGCTTTTGTTGCATAGGATCTACCAAAAGGTGAAACCTTCCCCGACATTGACCCCTTTGAACCACTAGTCGCGAAGTTCAGTACTCTATGGTACTCGAACGACATGAACAAGAAGTGGCAATCCAACGTCATATTCCATACCTACTACACCCAGTTGAAGCTCTCCATCCAGTCTGAGCCTCGCATGACCCCGAACACTTTACATAGGTTTCAACCTTTGATAAAGTTCAGTGAAAACCGCCATTTTATATATCTTACAGTGCGTGCTAATGAGAATAAGGAATAGCTTCAGTCTTATTACAAGATGATAGAAGAAGACCTGGAGGAAATCACCAAGGAATGGTCGAAGGACCTCCTTATTCCAGCAGACTCCACAGAAGTGTCTGACACTGATAGCCCATAAACTACACAGAATACACCTGGACCAAGTAAGACAAAGAAAACAAAGCAAACAAAGAAGGATGAGGAAATCTAGGATGTAAACAATAGATATGTAAAGACCACATCCATTACACCAGAGAGAGGAGGTAATGGTGAAGACTTAGAGGAAGTCGAACAGAGGCTAGGAGATGAAGTAGAAAACATAAAGAAAAGAAAGGGTTCACCTCCGAAACCTTCCTCTCGAAAGAAACCAACAACACCCGTGACTAAGATGAAGACCAATATCACTCCTAATGACTTCAGTTTTCTCATCGCAACTATGAATGAAGCCATATAAGAGATAACATAAAAATAGGAATATAAGAAAGAGACATTGTACAATAAAATTGAGATCACGCTCCAAGGAGTACAACAAGATCTCCATTCTAGCCACGCAGTCTCTTCTGCGCCGCTACCAGAAGGAACAACAGAAGAAGGAAATGCACTAGTTCAACTCTGCAAGATTGTTGACACAGTCGAAGTACGCCTTCAAAAGGCAGAAGAAGAAACAACAATGGCCACTCAGGCCTTAAAGTAAGAAAAGGAGGAAATCATCGAGAAACATCGAGCCACACAACAAGAGAAGGACACTCTCCAAGAAAAGTTTGAAGAAGACAGAGCGAAGATCCAAAAAGAGAAAGAGCAGCTGCTCATGAAGCAGATTGGGATTGAAGAAGAAGTCCACATAGCATTTTGCTTTGTGATCGGCTTAGAACATAAGGTAGAGGACCCCATTGAACGCCAAGTGATGAAACTTGATCAATTTATCCAACAACTTCAACAAAGAGTCATGGACTTAGAGCTTCAGGCCATACCACAGACCCCACAAGAAGTGTGCGACCAATGACAAATAACTTCCTGGAGCACCGTGGAAATGATTAAATCACTCACTAAGGAATGAAAATAGTTAAGTAGCAGAAGTGCACAGATCTATGAGAACCTAACCGAGAACCCATAATTGCATCAATTGGAGTCACAACTCTAAGAGGTGAATTACGATGCCAAAAATCTACAGGTGTAGTTGAAGGCCCTATCACTCGTAGAGAGAATGAAGAGGTTTCCAGAGCAATGCACATCGCAACAACATATTCACATGCTTCAGAGTAAAGTAATGGAAGTCTCTCAATGAATTCAACCAGTGCAAGAAAAGGCATGCCAACTATTCACTGAAGTTGAAAGCCAAGGAGTAGAACTTGAACAGGTTGTGAATACAGCAGAACAATGCCTAGAAGGGCCGATGAATGAGGCACTCATCTAGGAGTTCATTGAGCAAGAGGTAGTAGAAAGATGGCAGGTCAAAGCAGCTTGAGCCAAGATCGAGGAATTTGAAGAAACATTGGTCAGACCTGAGTGACTCGGGATGAGTCACAGGTGAGTGTTGGGGGGTTGTTGGCCCTTGACCAAGTTTTGAGGAACACTTGGTCATAATTGACCATTTTGGACTTTGACACCCTGTCAAAGATGGAGCACCAGGCGAAGCAGAGATCATGGGATCTCGGTCCACTTTTGGGCTTCTTTTAGGGTTTTGGGTTAATGTAATGGGAAAGGGATGTCGGACCGTGGGTTTACCCACGCTTAGGCCCACTTTTGTAATCTATAAATAGAAAGATAGGTAATGTAAGTAGTAATAGATGTGATTGCTTAGTGCAATTGATGATGTCTTAGTGCTAGTGGTTAGATCTGTGTGATCAGATGTGGATTGTAAGTTCTTCGTGTGAACTATGTAAGACTTACAAGACTAAGTGGAAGTTACTGTGTGGTTGATATTGTAATGCAAGGAAGAAGGATCTGGCGAGCTACGCAGATCTTTTTTCCTATGCGAAGAAGGGTTTCAGAGGCTTTGTTCTTGTAACAACTTGAGGACGATAATAAAGAAGAAGAGTTGGTGGATGTAGCCCCAGGGTGGGGATGAACCATGTAAACCCTATGTGATGTTCTATGTGCTTTGTCTTGATGTGTTCTTATGTTATATGATAAGTGCTATGATATGATTAGATAGATATATTTATGCTTTGTTCTTATCATATGTGAGGATGTTATATCTGATCTAGATGGTCATGCTTAGTGCTTTATATGCTCATTCTGATCCATTTGTATATGCTAAGTTCTTGAATACTATAGATTAGTGTGAATGTTGCAAAGCTCTGTCTTATAAGAGAAGTGGTTATTGAATGTATCTTGAGGAAATAACGGTGCTAAGTTCTTGATAAGTGTTATAATAACAGATTTGTGTCCAAGATAAGGTTGCAGACACCTCAGTCTTGCAACCACCTCTGCCTCTACCTAGGGTGAGACTTCATCTGCTTCGCAGGTGTTGCCGAAAGGACCAGTAGTTAGGTCTTTGTTGGTGCTCTCTTGAGCATTGAACCCTAGGTATGCCCCCGTGCCAACACCTCTCCTTATTATTTGTCTACTGGAAGATGAACCCTCCTTCTCATAGTGTCTACTATGTCTTTTTAACAGTAACCATGGCCCCTGTGGTTCAAATAGAACCTAATGGTTGTCAATCCCTTCTTTCCCACGATGATGCCATAAATTATTTGCAGGCTCATGGTTGGGATATCTTCATCCAAGAATTCAAAGGTTATAACTTGGCAGTCACACAGGCCTTTGCTCAAAAGTTTAATGGGTTTAGAGCCAAAGTTGGGGATGTGCAATTGGAGGTCACAGAGGACTCTATAGCTCGGGCAATGATACTGTCACAGGAAGTAAAAAAATGGTTCAAAAATGCTAAACTGGAAGACGTGCCTTGGAGCCTATTCACGGTCTCTCGCAAATCTACATGCTGCCCTAAAGGTATTCCTATTACCCTCTTGAAACCTTGATGGCACAACCTTATTTTGATTCTGAAATAGTTTATAACGTGTGAGGGCAGGTATGGTTTAATATTTTTATATCACATCCGACTGTTGATGGTGTTCCTAGAGTTTAAACTAAACATGCCCTTCTATTTATTGATGAGCATGTATAAGATGTTGAAACGTTATAAGAAACAATTCTTGAATCCTCTGTCAAGCCTCTTTTACCACGGGCCTATAAGAATTATGTTGACATCACACCTGTCTCAAATTGGGGACACCTGGGAAAAATTCCCACGTCGAAACAATTTTTCCCTACCCGAGAACACAGTGAACTCCCCTCTCCATTCAAATGCTGCAGAAATGATAATTTTTTTTTGTTATCTACACGAAAATGATAATTATGGTGCTATTTGCATGGAGAAACCATCTTGGATCATGTGTTGTATAGTTCAGTAGTTTTTTTCTTTTATTTGATAAAAATTTGTTATTATGTAATAAATTTTGATAAACCAACTCCTACATGAATGGTTTCATGTTGTACTATTTTTGTAAAACAATCTATTTTTGGGGGATTGCACTCTATCTTGCATGATAAGAGTTAGTTAATCCAAAACTAGTTTAAATAGTGATCACTGTTAGTGGTGAAGACATCCTTTGTTGGGATACATTATGGACATGTGATTTTGAGAACTGATATGGAGAAGCTATCCACCATTGGCTTTAGACCTGTGTGATGCTTGTGTGATGCTTGTGTGATGCTTAATCTATTATGTTCTTTTATTGTCTCATTTTTATGAGATATCATTATGTTTGATGCAACTTTAGTCTTGTCATCATGTGGTGTTTCATATTGTTAAGTATTTAGATGCAGTCCATGATTTGTTATTCTATTTTTTATATGTGATTAATCTGTCATTTAATTATTATTGATTTATTCTGGATATTAAATGATGGATAATATTAATACTTTGAAATGAGTTTCCTTTCATTCTAAGTGTTGATTATCATAAGATCACCATATCTTTACATTTATAATTATGTTTTTATATTCTTGCTCGAACACATCTTTGAGTTTATTCTGGGAGTATTAGCATTGTTCTGTCACAGGTTTCCCTCACATGCATGACAATTAGGAGCTTGAATTACACAGGAAGATAAACTCAGTTTAATCGATTAATTACAGGTTAGTTTTCTTGTTATTTAATCAAATTATTTATTAATGAAATAAGGATAGCATGAATTAAATTTGATTGTTTATGTATCATTATTTCAATTATATTTGCTCAGTGTTCATTAGTTTTAGATCTTTAAACATTCAAAATTAAAACAAAAAAAATGTATGTGATTTCTTTATCTCTTTTAGAAATACTTTTAAGAACATCCATTTCGCAAGATTTCAGGTAAACCTTGCAAGTTGTATTTAGACTATTTATAATCATTTGTACATATTCATGTTTTTATTTAAACACTTGTAATTAGTAAATTTATATTCTTAGTATCATAGATTTTTAGAATAGTTTCATTTCTTTTATCATTTTTAGAACTTTAGTTGGCCAACGGAGCCCTTAAACCTATCGGGTCATTTCATTCCAAATGGCTTGGGTTAATTATAAAATCTCGATTCAGATTTGACCTTCTAGTTGATGGTGTGTCACTTATGTTGTCAACACTGTTGAACTATGCCCTAGTTTCCAGTGTTCTCTCCTCTGGGTATTGAACCCTCCTTTGACTAGTGTGCCCTTCTCTGGCTATTGCACCCTCCTCTGGTTATTAAGTACGTCCTCCTTAGGCAAGTGCGCTCTCCCATGGAAAGCACAACCTCCTTTGGATAGTGCACCCTCCTTCTGGAAATTACTCCCTCCTCATATAAGTGTACCCTCATATTCACAACTCCCTCCTTAGAGAAGTGTGCCCTCATCTTCAAAACTCCCTCCTCTGGCAAGTGCTCCCTCATTTTCAAAAATCCCTCCTCTGGCAAGTGTGCCCTCCTCTGGCTAGTGTGACCTCCTCTGGAAAGTGCACCCTCCTCTGGCAAGTGCTCCATCATCTCCAGAACTTGAAAGGGTGATGGATCTCTCTTGATAGGAGATAAATAAGGGAAAAAATTATGTCGAAGGCTTAATAAAAATGATCTATCCGATCCCAAAATTTATTTTTGTATGACCTCAACCTTGGGTGGCTTGTTTTATAGAGTCCTTTGACCTATTGCACTACTAATTCTGAATCTCAAAACTCTACCAAGTTTTTAATTTGTAGCTTCTTTGCATCCTCCAAGCCTAGAATCAAATCTTCATATTCAACCACATTGTTAGTAGCCTCAAAATCCAAATTGTAAGACAAAAGGATTTCTTGCTTAGTGGGAAAAATTAGTACTACTCCAGATACTATTCCTTTTGAATATCCTCCATAAAAATACATCCTCCATACACCATCAACCTTTGTCGCAACCTTTGAGGAAATGTATGAAAGTGTAGGGGGTTCATCATACTCCTTATTTATTGATAAAATACAAGAAACCATGTCTTCATCAACATCATATATTGGATGGTTTTTGGGATTGTTTTGATCACTTACCACACAAGAAAATTTGGTTTCCATGTACAACCTTTTATTCTCTCCTCCAAAGATTGGCACAGTGGCATAGGTCATATCCATTTGCATGGTTCCTCCTAACTTCCATGCACATTTTCTTGATAGAAAAATACCATAGTTAGTAGGCACATAAGCCACTAAAACATCCATCATAATGCTTTTGATAGGTAATTGAACCAAAGTAACCACCATGTCTTTGATCAAACCTTCACACTTAACTTTTCTTGAGTCAAAAGAACACAAATCATGATAGGGTTTAGTTATCTTTAGTACTAAATTCTCCATGACAATTTTGGAATGAGTTTGTTTGAAGCTCCATAATATAGCATGCAATTGTACAACATTTTATCATGAATATTCAATGTCACATAAAAAAGGGAAACAAAGTAGTCCTTCTCATCTATCTGGGGTCCAAATACAATGGTAGGACATTCAACTTGAATGTGAGATATTTGGTTGATTTGTAGGTCCCATTCCATGCATGAATTTTTCAATTTGCTTATGATAAGAGGTATTTTTAGCCAATTTAGTTCAAGAAACATAAATCTTGATCTTTGATAATTCATGCTCAATGTTAAATGATGAAACACACTCGTCATCTTATTTATGTTCAATTTCCCCTTTGAGTGGATCGGAAACATCATTTTTCTTTAAGTATATAAACCTTCTTTAGCCTTATATTTGGGATGATTTGGACATAATGTTTAGGATGTGGATGACTATCTTTCCCAAAAACTTTCTACATGCACCTAGGGTCATATTTATTATGCATTTCTTCCTACAAGGTATAAACAAACACTTTTTATTGAGATGGTGAAAAATCTTCTTGAATCAACTCGCTTTTTAGGCTCTGTCTCCTAGGATTTAGGGAATTTTCATAATAATTTTGAGTCAAATGAATAACATCATTACCATTTTGAAGCAGGTGAATTTTCTCATGAAAATCAAAATATTCCTCATTCATTCTATCTTCAATTAGATTGTTATCATTATTGGTTTTGACAGGGGTCTGAATTGGATATTCTTCATTCCTTCTTTCCCTTCTCATCATTAGTGGATTTAAGGGTATTATAAATTGATTAGGGTTTCTAATATCTCCCCCTTGTGGATATTTTTTTGTATTATTACAATCAACCTAAAACCTAGATAGTTTATGTTAGCACTGAAAGTCAGACTTGGACTGCTAAAGTGTAAGCTCAGCACCCATCATAATGTAAAAGGTAATTTTTTGTTTTGAATAGCTGGATCAACAATATGAGAAAGAAAGGGAGAGGGAAACAAATTGCATATCAATAGGCTACGCCATTGGGCAATTGAGTCACACAAAAACCCTGAAGTTAGAAGGAAATTGAAAAGCATATCAGAAAAATGGATTATAAGATGGCATATGGAAGAAAGGATAAGTTAACATAAAGTAGATCATCCATTAAACAAATATCCTCTCTGCAGAACGGATCAGAAAGCTACTTTAATAAACACAATGAGTTATAGGCAATTACATCAAAGCCTTTGCTGCTCAAGAATCTATAAATCAAATACAACCATTGATCCTCAAAAGCTACAATTCATTCAAGCAAGATACAAATGAAGATGGATAACTAAGAGAACACAATCTGATATAACAAATCTCATGAATCTACAATGTCGGGAATATTTATGTGATAAAATTTCCTCAGGCTTACAAATGAACACACATAGGGAAACTGCTTGCTCCTACTCTCTCTAGCCTCTCTTGGCTCATGAATCCAACCCTTCTCCAAGAGATCTCTCCTTCATTAAATAGAAAATAACATCCAAATATCCTTAGGAGGTCAAATCCCATCTCTTTCATTGGATTCTAATCCTTGGAGATAGGTGGCAGTAATCAAAGAGACACAAATCCAACAAAGTGCTAATTTTCAGGAAATTGTCGGAAGTCATTAATAAATTGTTTCCACCTCACTGCATGAGGTATTTAATGGAGATAAAACTTAGTTGCAGGTGTCCCTTGACATATAAATGATCCATGAGAAGTAATTTGAACCCTCCTTGACAGGTGGAAACCTCCCAAAAAGGAAAATATCCAAAAACTATGCAAAATAGAGAGTTGGCAGCACATTCTGCAACGCACTGGTGTTTTAATTGTTTCTCTCAAATGCCAAACTAGGTCAAGCTAAAATTTGGTCAGTGTGTCAAAAAGGATATCATATTCCTCCAAAACAAATTCCAGAGAAACCCACTTCGTCATTTTGGTTTTATGATCAAATATCTAACATTAGCTGCTACAAGAAATTATGTAGCACCACTCCTAAAATAACTCTGCAGATTCAGTAGCATCATTTGTGTGTCTTACTAGGTGATTCTGTAGCACATATTTTGTGTCTAATAAATTTCTAACCCTAAAACATTTTGGAAAACTAAGAGAGGTTTTAGTTTTCTGGTATGTGATGAACAAAAGCCTCCTCTAGTTTTCAAATATACCTTCCCATTTGTTCATAATCCAAGTTTTAAGTGAGTCACTCAAAAATTGCAGAAGCACAACATGCTCTCAGCAGAAACACAACATGGTATTTGAGAGGTTTTTTGGAGGCCTTCCCAGAATATTTTTGGGCTTCAAGAGATATGATTGGAAATATTATGATTTCTACTACACAATGGAATCATCAAGAACTAAAAACGCCTTCTCAAAACCCTTGAAAAACTTACTTGAATTCAAGTTGTCCAAAAGTACAGGAACCCTCCTATAGCAATTGTATTTTGGGAAATAATCTCAAATCATAATACAATGTTATGTGTTAACATATGGCTTCATAGGGGATGGCATGCTCCCTATGAGCTTCCAAGAACATGAAGTTCCAGTCACCTTATCCATTGGGATATGGAGTCATATGTGCAACTAACCTCTGAAACACTGCCAAAATATGCCACTTATTTAAGCAGATTGATTGATAAACCTACTGCAAACTGAAGGAAAGAAAATTCTCAGGAAGCGAGCTTATTTTCTACACTACCCTACCTCTAACCAGACATTGTGGGTGGGAATCCATCCTACAGACTTAGCATTTAAGGGCTCTGATCATGCATGCAGAAAATTACCATTTTAAAGGCTTTTACTCTTTCCTATTCTCCCAACACAAAACCCCACATTCATGCAATACAAAGGGGTAAATGAGATTCAATAACTCTACCTTAAGTCCTTCATTTGATGTCAATCCCTTTGCTTTCACTCTCTCTTTGATTGTAAGCCTCCTCCCAAAGTTGGCCTGCATTCACACATGAACCAAAAAAAAGTTGTGAACATGCATTTCATATACTAATTGCTAGGTTAGTTGTGACAATATCATAAAATAAACATTCAAATTTAACACATGATATGGCGGGATGGGAAAAGTATTCCTTTTTTTATTAATCTTCACAAGATTAAACTTACAATATGTCTGCTCCTCGAAACTGGTCCTAGGCTCCTCTTCAACTGTCTTCCAACTACTTTTCTCTATATTTCTCTTTTCACAAGGATGGCTAAAGGTTGGGACAAGGGAAATGCTCAATTGGGTATAGTTTCTTTACTATGATTTTCCTCTTTTCAAATGGGACCCCTACCCCTTATTTTATAGGCTAGAAGAAGCTAGGTATTTGGTCGAATGACTAGCCATGCATGGTAGACAGGTTTAGTTAACTTACCCAACGTTGTGTGTTCCATCAACAACTTTCCTTTTTTCATGCTTTTGTAGGTACACGTGGGTTGTATTAGGACAGCTAGCGTGTACACGCATGTAATAATGAAGCAGGGTGCATGGGCCTTTATAAGGAGGGGTTTTAAGAAGAATTGTTTAGTAGTGTTTTGACAAAGAAGGAATATGAGATGGCCTGATACCAGGTAAGTATTTTTGGTGAAAATTAGGGTTATAATAGATGCCCCCTAATGTGTGAGGTCAGAGGAGCATATGATGGACGAAATACATTATCAATCTTCGCCAACATTCCAAATAAGCGAGCCTAGGGACCAGAAATCGAGAGGTGCCATATGCAAAATAACAATTGTCTCACCGAGGTGGGCATACCCATGCTTGAGATGAAATAAAATCATGGCTACCAGTCAAATACCCTGTAGATCCATGTCATATAACTATATAAAGTCTAGCCGCGAGCAATGCATAATGGAGCTACATCTCGAAATCAAAAATATATACATCTAGAGTATCCATCTTCTAGAAGCTGATAAGGCCTGATGGGTGGAGATGCGGTCTTCAGATCTTGAGAAACAACTTCAAAATATTCAAAACTCGGGTAGGAGTGTAATATGAGTGTATGAATTCACTACCCAGAGGTCTTCCATGGCTTTTCGGACATGGACTAGAGGATCTTGAGGATCAGACTGAAGGATTTATTGATTTCGAACAAATACTTGATTGGATTTTTAGGATGGTCGGGCATGAGGGCAAGAGAAAAACTGTAGAGGAGTTGACTCAGGCTTGGTAAAAACTTCCCTTGGACAATAGAATGACAAATGATGAGACTAAGGAAGCATGGAATAGACATAATTTCACGATGCAGGAGGCAACACAAACTCTCCATATGTTTGGAAGAATAACCAAACGGAGGAGGACACAACTCAATGTAGTGAGAAAAACTTCCTAAGGTCATATTAAATCCCAAGGCTTGAAAAAAAAATGGAAGGATGTGCTTTGTCCAAGGGCGACTCATTGTGTTGCCAAAATAAAAAATAAAATACTTTTCCCTTCCTCTTTTTGGGGTATATTTGATTTTTTTTGTCTTTTTCAATATTTTTGGAAAAGGATAAAAGTATGCTACATTACAAAGGAGGAATGAGTGCCGCAAACATATGAGTTTGAGGCACAAGGACAAGACTGATGTTCAAAGCAAGGACACTTGGGAAAAAATCCCTCCCGGGGCCAAAGGTGTCGAGACGTATAGGCAAAGCGCTATAGGGCTTGCGTATAGGGCATGCTTCAGATGGTTCAGTTGAGAGAAACATGGAGCCGGAATTAGACTAAAGACATAGATATGAAAATGCATTTAATAAGACACACAATGGTAACATCATTCGATGTGATTTTAACGATCCCAGAGAAGGTAAGCTCGACCATTTTTCATGTTTAGAGAGTCTGAAAAAGCATAAAATAAGACTCCACTGTGGTATCTTTTTCGAAGGTAGTCTAGTCGATTCAAAAAAGGGGTAAATTAGCACCAAAAATACGTCTATTCAAAACCATTTTAACGAGTGTGACAAAGACAAGATCACTCAACAATTTTTTCATTTTTAAGGAGTCTTAAAAAAGCGTAACTATGGACTCCATCAGGAATGTTCTTCTGGACCATTTTAACGAGTGTGAAGGAATAAGGTCACTCGATGATCTTTTCAATTTTAACTATGGACTCTGTGGCGGTTCCTTTTTCGTAAATTTAGTTCCCCAGGCCTGAAAAAAGGGTTAAAATTATACCTGAGAATACTCTTCTAGAGAGTAGAAGCCTCTAGAGTATACCTTTGTTCGTACAGTTGACCATTCAGACCGAAAAGGGGTAAACTACCACCGGATAGACGTGACTTCAAATTTTAGTTTAATGAGCGTGAAAGGCCACAAGATCGCTCGACAATATTTTCATGTTTAGAGGGTCTAAAAAGGGCTTAAA
This sequence comes from Picea sitchensis, assembly GCA_010110895.2. Classification (NCBI taxonomy): domain Eukaryota; kingdom Viridiplantae; phylum Streptophyta; class Pinopsida; order Pinales; family Pinaceae; genus Picea; species Picea sitchensis. The sequence continues at coordinate 10,202 of SNQJ01S0060708.1, read as the reverse complement.
ATAAGACCCATTATGTTTTTTGGGAGTCCCGAGGGTGAGGTCAAGAGTGATAAGGAATCATGCAAATGAGGCTCAAACTCATCATCAGGAAAAACTAATAGGGACTCCTGAGCCTACAATTGTTAGTGACAGCATGGACACCATAATGCAACCAGGATCTACCTAGGGTATCCATGTTATGGTAAGCTCTACCACTGAATTATGACACTTCTAAATCAGCACTAATGGTTTTGTGTCGCAACTTGGTGGGATCGATCCTATGGCAAAGCGGAAAAGACAACGATATGCAGAAAGTGGAGGTGGAATCCTAACTTAAATGCAACGAGTTGGAAAAAATGACTTTTTACCAAAAGGACTTTCAAAACGCCCCTAATCTCAAAAAATTTCTAAATACCCAAAGCAATACTTCCCATAACCATCCAAAGAAGACTCTTGAATCATCTTAAATGATTTTCAGTTTAGAAAAAATGACATAAGGGTCCAAAAATTGATAAAAAAAAGGCCAAAAACCTCTATAAATAGAAGCTGCTAGCTCATTATCACCATTGTTAATTCATAAATTGACTAAAAGCCAAAATTTCCCCTTTGTGAAAAGAATTGATTCTGAGAGCCTCGGTGGATGAAACAACCATCTGCTTGGACCAAGTAAGTATAAACTATGTCCTCTTGCAATTCAAATCTTTATTTATGTATTTTATTTCATGTTTTGGGGGGGCGTCGACCTTCAAAAGGTTGGCCCTAGGTCCACGCAGGCTGTCCTATGACAACGCATGTGTACACTCATGTTGACTTATGTCAGAGCACGTGTACATATGAATGTCATCACAACAACCCACATTGACCCTCCATGTATTTCAAAATAGTTATAAAAGCAAGAGTTAACCCTCTTACATTTTTCCCATGTGTAGGATGTATGTGCATTGGAGAGAATGAGAGCATGAGGAGATTAGTGCATTGGTTGGGGAAGACCCTAATGTTGTTTCTGTGTTGATGCAATGTGGATTGTGGAAATTCTTCATGTGTCCTTTCATGCAAGAACAACCTAGGCTACTGAATGCCTTGGTTGACTATTGGCATCCCTACACAGAGGCCTTTATGATAGAGGGACAGTCATTGGTTCCAATCACAGAGAACATATATTGTCTAACTGGCCTCTCCAGGATAGGGGAACCAGTCAATTTTCATACATTTCCCTTTGGGCCTCACAATATAGTGGAGTTGATTGGACTCCATTGTGAGGTGGGTATAGACCAGACGAGCTCACAAGTGTCGATCAACAAGATTTCAGACTTAGCACTGCAGGCGATCGTGTTTCTTATTGGGTGGATTACTGGGTTCGCAACTTTTCATCAAGCATCTCATGCACAGATGAATTGTGCAGTTCATTGCTTAAATGCACAGGTTTTTGATTGGAGTACCACATTACTTGAGTGTATAAAGAGGAATCTAACAGACTGTCGGTTGTAGATTCAGAGGAACTTCGGGTTTGGAACATTTCTTTTCTCTTTCTTCTTTGAAAGGGTGACCAGTTTCATCCCTCAAGAGGTGGTACGAGGGCATCAAGCCTCTTTTCCCACGATATGTAGATCAACAGTGTTTGCGCCACGACAGGGGGGAGGAAGGACCAGTGAGTCCTTTGATGACAACTTTTTTTCTTGGTTGTCGTGACATATCCCAGTCATAGAGGATTACCCTTATGCTGGGATTGACTTCTCAAGAGATCCTCAGATGCCGGTACCTCCCGACGAGGAGCGAGGAGAGATGGGTAAGATTGTTTTTTGTCTTTGTTGTTTTTTTTTTTTTTGTGGTTTTATATATATCATTTTTTATATCGATATCTTATAGATGTGTGTCTATCTTGTGCAGATGTGGGGCCAGTGCGACCGGCGAACTATACAGAAAGCAGTGGCGATCCTAGCCGGTCGCCACTAGCGGGGGCTAGCAGTAACAGAACAACTTCTAGGCGGTGAGTCGAGAGAGTTACGAGGCAGTGAAGCCGAAATTTTTACCTAGCTCACTCTCACCATCCCATGCAGCAGTTGAGGATCTACCACCATCTATGTAGCCTCATGTAGTGGGGAGCCATGGATGTGGAGTGTTTGACTTTTCGGTGTTTGGAAAATGATGTGGGTCATTATAACCAGGCCCATAGGCCATTATGAATTAAGTATGATGTGGGTCATTATAACCAGGCCCATAGGCCCGTACCTTAGTTAGGCTGGACTTTTTACGTGTCGAGGGCACTACTTGTATATATTGTTTGAGGGCATGAGCCTTATGACTCATCACTGGTTGTATTTTTGAGGCACTTGTGCCCACCTATGTACTCTGATGATTTTGATATTATATATGGATTTTTATGTCTTTTTGTGGGTTTATGGAACATATGTAGTTTACAAATATAATTACATGTGTGTGTGTATTTTTCTTTACATGTGTGCAATATGCCAATCTAATACATGATTAGCTAGGGTGTTTGTAACTTGATTCAATCTCCTAGGAACATGGATATATGTAATGTAATCAAAGCTTCGTTCTAAGAGATGTACCCTAAGGAACCGTCAGTGTAAAGTAGGATTTTAAATGCGGTACACTCCATTTAACTAAGACACAACTAGTTGAGTGTCTAAATATACCCAGAGGCAAGAAATACCATATGACAACACGTCACATAACAATTCTAGAACTGCACTGTATTCAGAAACATTTTTTTTGGTGTCACCTAAATAGATACCTCCTGAAGATAAAAATTGGCCTTGAGGTGTGTAGATTACCCAAGATGTGGAAGAAAGCCTTTGAGTGTGTCGGTTGGCACCGTCCGCAAACCCAACGAACATCTCTGATTCACTTGACATCTGCCACAGTGAAAAAATATGAAATCAACATGACACGTCCATAAAACCAAAAAGGGGGGTAAAAACTAAAACATGTAAAATGTATAGGAACTATACATATGTTACAAAAAGTTACCCAAGGTGACCAACCTATGAGTAATACTTCTTGAGGTAGAGCCCATTTCTAAGCTCTGCCAAAGCATTTCCCTCAAAGTCTACCAGACGATAAGCACCCTTTTTTAGAACCTCTTTTACGATGAAAGGTCTAAACCACATGGTTTTGAATTTGCCTACCCCCAATGAGTATTTATCCTGGTCATAGACCAGGACAAGGTTGCCTTCAGAGAAAATCTGAGGACGAACAGACCGATCATACTAACACTTAATTTTTTGTTTGTGAGCCTCGTTGGCCAAGGCTGCATCATGACATTTTTCATTGAGCTTCTCAAGGTATAACAACTACTCTTCAAGTGGAAAAGTGTCTGGTAGTAACTGTATTGCCAAATTTAGGGACGAGATCTGACATTCTATATGCAAGACTACTTCCAGCCTGTAAACGAGTTGAAAAGGTGACAAACCGGTTGCAGTCTTAACAGACATTTGGTAAGCCCATAATGTTGAGTATAACATCAAATGCCAATTTGACTTGGCCGAATTGATCATTCGCTGTAGGATGGTCTTATGAGATTTATTTATAGCCTCCACCTGACCATTCGCTTGGGGGTAGTATGGTGACGAATGTTCTTGATGCAATCCAAGATTTGATGTTAAGTTGGTCATCATTTGGTTCTGAAAGTGACTTCCATGGTCAGTGACAATCTCTCTCGGGATGCCGAACCTTGCTATTATCTGGTTGAACAAAAAGAGAGTTGTAATCTCACCATCATCTTTAAATGTTGGCATAGCTTCGACCCACTTCGTGAAGTAGTATACGACTACCCTGATATAACGATGCCCCCTTGCTGAAGGAGGGTTGCATGTAGTGTAATCAATCCCCTACTTAGTGAAGGGACCAAATTTGATGACAGGAAACATGGGAGAGGGATGTGCCCTCATCTTCTGAGAGAAGATATGACATGGGTGGTATTTCTTGACCGATTCGCTATAGCCTTTGATTAATGTTGGCCAGAAGTAACCGCCTCATAAAATATTTTGGGTTGTTGACAACCCAGACAAATGACCGCCACATGCTTCAGTATGGAAATCGTTAAGAACAATTTTTTCTTCTTCATGAGTGAGGCACTGGTGAAGGATGCAATCTACACCTCGACGATAGAGAGTATCTTTGAGTATGAGATAGTTCTTGGCCGGATGGAATATATGACGACACTCATCACGAGAAGCAGAGGCGGGTCACTTCAGAGTTTGGAGATAGAAAAGTATATCTCCATACCAGGGGACTGAAGATACTATCAAAAACATGTCTCCTTGAATAGGCGACTCTTCAGGTGTAAGGTCACCTGACTCGAACGAAAGTTCCAAAATGAGTTCTGCAAATACTAGTGACTTGTTGGATTTTGTTGAAATGAAATCTAAGTCAAATTCCTGGAGGAAAACTATCCACCTACTGATGTTTCCACCGATTACCCATCGTGTCAATACGTATTGAAATGGATTCACAATGACAATAACAGTGGTCTTGCGAAACAAAATATACTGACGAAATTGTTGGACAGCATGGACTACTGCCAACACAAGTTTTTCGATGTGAGAATAATTGAGTTTCGGTCCAACCAGGCCTCAGCTCAGGTAATAAATCACATATTTTGAGACAAAATAATCCTCCTGAACTAATACCATGTCGATAGTTGCCTCTGCTACAACCAAGTATAATAAAAAATCTTTGTTATAATTGGGTGGCCGAAGTAGAGGGGTAGTTGTGAGGGCACATTTCAAAGCTTCGAAGGATCGTTGAGAGGCTTCGTCCTAATGAAAATGAACTCTTCAGTAAACGCATAAAGCCCTTTGTGATCTCGGCATAGTTTTCGATGAAATGCTGCAAAAATTTCACTTTTCCTTGTAAACTCTGAAGTTGAAGGATTGTCCG
>SNQJ01S0060707.1:12660-23450 GCA_010110895.2 Picea sitchensis | reverse complement strand
GATTTTTCACATTGTCTCTCAAAGGAAGGAATTAATCTTGTTGAGCTTTATGGTTCCGTGGAAGAAGTATAAGATGACCAAATAGTGGTTTTTTTTGTTGCTAGTTTGTCTGTGACCTGCAGGACTAGCTTGTGGCTGAGAAACTGTGACTCAGGGGCATCTAAGCCATCAAAATTTCCTAGGGATCACACCCGGCCTGAGCCACACCAACCCTTAACATGGCTGGATTTTTTGTCCCCACAAATTTTGAACCGACGACTTTAACAGCATGGAGTGCCTTAACAGCACAATCTGTCACCTATTGTCCTACACCTTGGGGACCATGACCAAATAGTGGTTACAACAATTTTCATTTAATTATTTATGAACTCCTTTTCAAAATGTATTAATACATAGTTTGTTAAATTCTATTGTTTTTACTTTGTAAATTGTTTATGTGATATTATGAAAGTTATGATTTTTATGGATCTTTAAGAAAGGATTATAAAGAGATATATATTTTGATTATCTTTTTTGAATTTTGTTTAGAGTACTTGAGTTTTTAATTTTTATTTAGCTCAAATAAAAATAAGTTTTCTTTCTTGGAAAAATAAAAATAAAAAAAATTAATTTTAAAAAATTATATTTTAGTTTAAATTTTATAAATATTTTAAATAAATTAATTAAAAAGTTAATTCTTATTTTAACATTATTTATTATTATTTATTTGTATAGTGTTACTATAAACTCTTTTGTAATTTAATAATTATAATGCTTTTAATATTATTAATATTGTGAAAAATGTCCCTTTTTAAATTATTAGTTGTTTTTAATGTTTCAGCTAGAAAACTGTATCAATATGCTATTTTCTTTTAAACCTTTAATAATAATTTATTGAAAAAAGTAATGTTATGAAACCTTTCATTATTAAAAATCCCAAAAATCTCAAACCTTTCATTATTAAAAATCCCACTCTCTTCTCTATGAAAAGAATGGAATGGGATAGAGGATATTACTTTTAATTTTAAGATTAAGTATTTTTGGATTTATTCAATTTTTTTCTTGGTTTTAAAAAAATGTTGTGACTTTAAATTTTATATTTATATAAAAAGATTAAAATATAAAAGAGAAATTCAATTATTTTTTTTTTAGAACAAAAAATCCTACACTCTTATTTATCATTGTTTTTCTAAATCATGATGATGATAATTATTAACTTTCCAAATTATTTTGTTTATAACAAAACTTAATTAATTACTAATACAATTAATAATAATATTCATTAACTACTCTTCATTTTTTATATATATATAAATATTAGTTTAAACCACCATTTTCTTCAATAAGCTGAGTTCTTAAATCTATTTCACTACCTTTACATTCTTATTTATCATTATTTTCCTAAAATAAATTTTCCAAATTATTTTGCTTATAACAAAACTTAATTAATTACTAATACAATTAATAATAATATTCATTAATCACTTTTCATTTTTATTCATCTATAAATATTAATTTAAACCACCATTTTCTTCAATGGGCTGAGTTCTTAAATATATTTCACTATCGTTACCATTATCCTACAAGAAATTGAATTCTTATTCTATCATTCTTCCATATTCTTCGAAAAGATATGAAAAAATCTAATAATAATTTTACTATTTCCAACTTTTATAAGGTAACAGTGAAAATTTAGAAAAAACTAAAAAAAACTTTAAATTAAAAAAATCATTTTCCTATTTTCAAAGATTTGAAAAATTCTAATAATAATTTTATTATTTTCAATTTTTATATTAATTAGATAACATTAAAATTCAAAAAGTAAAAAACACTTCAAAATAAAATAATCATTTTACTATCTCCAACAAAAACACTTTAAACAAAAATATTGATAATAATATATTTTATTAAGCACTTAAACACAACTTAATTATTAAGTATGTCATCATGGTTAAAAGAGAATATAAAATAAATAAACACAACTTAATTATTAAATATGCCATCATGGTAAAAAGAGAAAATAAACACAACTTAATTATTAAATATGTCAGCATGGTAAAAAGAGAATATAAAATAAATAGAAAACCAAACACAAAAAGCATATTTAAATGCACTTAATTTGATGCAAATATTTTATTATATTGAAAAAGTGAGATGCAGAAAAATGACATATACCATGTTTATAAAACAAAATCATTAAACTTAAATGAGAAGAAAGAGATACTTGTTTTAAAAAATTAAATATAAAATACATAATAATAAAATAAATTATATAATGTTAAGTGGTTGTAAATCAATTGGTTGGGGTGTTTTTCATCCAGATTCCAATTTTATTTATTAAAATTCATAAAACAAAAAAACTCCAAAATAAAAAAAATCATTTTACTGTCTTCAAAATACTTTGAAAAAAAAAAATATCGAAATAATATATTTTATTAGGACTTAAACAAAATTTAATTATTAAATATGTAATCATCCTAAAAAATAGAAAAATAAATAGAAAACCAAACACACAAAGTATATTTAAATACATTTAATTTGATGGAAATATTTTATTATATTGAAAAAGTGAGATGCAGAAAATGGCATGTACCATGTTTATAAAACAAAATCATAAAAAATAAATGAAATATTTTATTATATTGAAAAATACACTTAATTTGATGGAAATATTTTATTATATTGAAAAAGTGAGATGCAGGAAAATGGCATGTACCATGTTTATAAAACAAAATCATAAAAAATAAATGAGAAGAAATAGATAGTTTTGTTAAAAAGTTAAATATAAAATACATAAAAAAAAAAAAATTATATAATGTTAAAGTGGTTGTAGGTCAATAGGTTGGGATTTTCTTCATCCAAGTTTCAATCTTATTTATTTATGTTATATATTGTTTTTTATAAGTTAAATATTCTAAAAATATTTTATTTTTCTATATTCTCTTAGATTATATAAATATATTTTTAAATTTGATATTTATTAATTATAATTTAACTAGTTATATTTATTAGCAATAAATACGATTAATGAATAACTTTCTTATATTTTTGGATGCATCTGTTGTTTACTTTTTAACATTTTGTTTACTTTTTAACATTTTGTTTACTTTTTAACATTTACCTAATCATATTAAAAAATCACTATAGCACCATATAATTACCATGTTTTGATTATTAACTGGCACTACTTCAACTTCTTGTGTGCATCTCAGTTGTCCGCCCGTTTCATATTCAATGACGGATCTAGCTATTGCATGAGCATGGAGCATTCTCGAGTTAGCGGCTGTGTCTTTCATGAATTTGGTAAAAGGCATAAACTACACTGCACCCGAATATGCATGGGCAATTAACTGAAAAGGCTGAAAGGGATTGTGGTTCTTGAGATTGTAAGCGGGAAAAAGTGTGTGGACGCAAGACTGCCTGCCTCTCTTCAACTTTTTTTAAAATGAGTGAGTTTCTGTTTTGATGAAGATAATTTCAATTTGATCATTATATCAAAAAGATCTTTGATTACATATGAAATATTCAAACGATATAACTAGCACAACCGCTAATTACCAGCAAATACCTTTCAGCGTTGTCAGCCGCTAGTTAGCTGCTGTGCTAGTATGATTCAAATGACCCAATACAACACATACAAACATGGCCAGTCAATTAAATGGACTGTAATATATATGTAGGGCGGATAAACAGATTCCGCAGCAATACAGCAATATCATCCTCCCAAAAAGAGTAATGATCTCTGTAATTACTTATCTATATCTGTGCAATAAGAACATCTCCAGCCAGTTTTTTGAAAGGAAAAAAAAATTGCACAGACAAAATTGAAGTGATTAATGAAGGAACTCTGGACCATTTCATACAAATGCAAAACCTCCTCTTTACTTCGTCCTCATCGTATATTCAAACTGCTTTTCTCCAACATCTACTATTTCATCGATTTCACCCTGGATTGCCACTGATAATATTGTTACTGCTGGAAGTGGCGGAGGTGGCGGTGGTTCGGTTGCAACCAGAAGTTCTGCTAACTTTTTTCCCTTTTCCCTGCAGGAGATTGCCCCACCTTCTCCAGCTATCTGCTCCGCTGCCATAATAGCCAAGCTGATCTAATTTAACTTCGAATCTAGACTGATCCAATCTCTTCGTTGGATCTGATTTATAAGATTAAACAGTACAAGATCTAAAGATTTCCGCAAGTCAAAATCCCAAACTGTTTAGATCCAGTAGAAAAATTCAAGGAAGCCAATTGAAACATAAAAAAATATTGATATCATGGCACGCACAAAATTCAGCCTTGTAGATCAGTCAACCTACGAAAAATTTAAGCAGTTGTGTTCTCAAATGAAATGTTGTAAGAAGATGCTGAGCGATTGAATTGCTCGTTCATACCTTGTTTAGCAACTATCGTCCATTCGATTATTCGAGACGAAAGCAGGCAGGCAAAGAGTTCAAATTCGCCCATATCGCGTTCAAGTATTTATTGAAGGATATTCTACTACTCGGCCATCAGTGAGTGGATGTAAATAATTCGTTTGGAGAATCAAGCTACTGCTGGGCCGGCGCGGGGGACCAAGAACAAACCGCCGACAGGCCGGACATGCAGAGAAAAGCAAAAGCATCAGTAAATAGGGTTGTGCATTTTTAGGTCCCACTGTAAAGTACTCGGCATCTTTGGGCAGGCCGNTCATGGCACGCACAAAATTCAGCCTTGTAGATCAGTCAACCTACGAAAAATTTAAGCAGTTGTGTTCTCAAATGAAATGTTGTAAGAAGATGCTGAGCGATTGAATTGCTCGTTCATACCTTGTTTAGCAACTATCGTCCATTTCGATTATTCGAGACGAAAGCAGGCAGGCAAAGAGTTCAAATTCGCCCATATCGCGTTCAAGTATTTATTGAAGGATATTCTACTACTCGGCCATCAGTGAGTGGATGTAAATAATTCGTTTGGAGAATCAAGCTACTGCNTCCTATTTATTATTATATGGTCATAATTTCAATATATATAATGATAAATAGGATATCTGTGATTATATATAGCTAGTAAAGTATATTAAGGTGTATATATTTTATTTCTTCTAGATTTGAACATGTGATTTTTTTTTTAAAGAAACATATATTTTTAATCATTTCAAATTGAAATTATATATATATATATTAAGTTAAATAAGAAATTACTTTTTATTTGATTTCAATTATAATGATATAATAATAAATAAGATACTTTAATAGTAAGATTATTAAAAATATATATGATTATAGTGGAGCCAGATTCATCAATTACCACCAGGAATTTTTTATTAAATATTATCTAAATTAATATGACAAAAAAAATTATGATTGATTAAGAATTTATCTTTTTAAGATGTAACTGCTCACTTAAAGGTTTCTAGCTGCCCCTTATAAACTATTCACAAATTCTTTTAGGTAGCTCAGCAGTAGCTCCAAAACGTCCAGATCTCAAATTCTTTTAGGTGACCAAGTCAACAATGTAGCTCCAAAACGTCCAGATCTTAAGATAGATTGTATTAAAAAACTAAATAAATACTCTTAATTATTGTATGTTTTGATTTCAAAAAAAATAATAATAATAAACAAATTAATGGAGAGTATCTTAGATAAGTATGGAAAAGAAATGGCACTCTTCTTGGACTCTACTTTAAATTCAATTTTGTTTAATGTCTCACTTTCTAAGATGAATAATTATATGTAAAACAATAATGAAATATATAAATTCAATTTTGTTTAAAACCAGAAATCATAAGAAATGTCTCACTTTCTAACATGAATAATTATATGTAAAACAATAATGAAACATATATATACTGTGTCGATTAATTTTTCTGGAGCATTGTTGGATAAATAGTCTTTCAAATCTTATAAAGTATTGAGAAATTATTATGTTTTGTGAAGCATATAATAATTTGATGGTGAAATTGAAGGGGCTTAGTAAGTGTTTTTCATTGAAAATTCAAGGGTCTAATATGTATTAGAAGGCAGCATATTATGCAAGGAGTTTTGATTACCATGTGGAATTTTGATAATTTAGATTGAATTTTTGTTTTGTGTTTTTATAATGGAATCTTGATTATATATGTTTGAAGGCATTGTTATATGGAAATTCATTGATCTCGTAAGGGTATGGCAACTGAGTAGGTTGGTCGAACATTGATTTTGTTCTTCAAGTTTTTTTCCCTCAAAAAAGTTTGCATCTTGATGGATTTGATCTCTCTCATTACTTGAAAGATACGAGATCAATCCTAGATCCTTTAGCAATCTCTATCACCATCCTAGAATATTTTACGATCTCTAGATTTGATTCTTCTCGACACTTGATGGATCCAGGACTAATTTCCAAGAATTATTTTTTTCTAGAGCATCTTTGGATAAATAGCCTTTCAAACCCTGTAAAGTATTGAGAAATTATTATGTTTTGTGAAGCATATAATAATTTGATGGTCAAATTAAAGGGGTAAATAGTAAGTGTTTTCCATTGAAAATCCAAGGGTCTAAATGTATTAGAAGGTAGCATACCATGCAAGGAATTTTGATTACCATGTGGAACTTTGATAATATAGATTAAATTTTTGTTTTGTGTTTTTTATGATGGAATCTTGATTATATATGTTTGAGGGCATTTTTATATGGAAACTCATTGACCTTGTAAGGGCATGGAAACTGAGTAGTTTGGTCAAACATTGATTTTGTTCCTTAAGTTTTTCTCCCTAAAAAAAGTTTGCACCTTGATGGATTTGATCCCTCTCAGTACTTGAAAGATACGAGATTAATCCTAGATCCTTTAGCAATCTCTATCACCATCCTAGAATCTTTGATGATCTCTAGCTTTGATTCATCTCGACACTTGATGGATCTGAGACTAATTTCCTAGATCCTTCGATGATCTCTATCAACATCCTAGATTCTCCAAGAATCTTTGCACCAAAGATCATCGGAGAATATAGGATGGTGATAGAGATCGTCAAAGGATATATGATTAATCTCAAATCTATCAAACATCGAGAGGGATCAAACCTGTCAAAGTAAAAACTTTTTTGAAGGAGAAAAACTTGAGAAATGTTTGCACCTCGATAGAGTTGATCCCTCTTCTTTCTTAACAAATATGGGATTAAGATGGATCTAGATGAGTTGTGATTGAAAGAGCTACATAAAAAGTAAAAATTTTATTTGAAAATATATCTTTATTATACGATTTGCTTTCATAAATATGTTCCTTATGTAATTTTCTTTCACATTATATATTCATTGTATACACACTCATTCTTTTCACATATTTGTTGGCATTTTATTTATCTACTTTTATTTGTATTCTAATAACATTCTTTCTATTTGCATTTTTTTCTCACATTTTAGACATTATTTTTCTTGTATTTTTATTTGCATTTTGCTACATACCATTTGTTATCATTATACTTCTATATGTAATGTAATTCACACTCATATTTAGTGTACTAACACTAATACCTTAATGTGATGGTTTCTTCAGTCAATACAAATTATTAGTTTTGAAGTGTATACTTGCTTAAATCAATGCAATTTGTTCGTTTTGAAGTGTATCCTCGGTGAACTCATTATACTTCATTGTTTTACATTGTATCATTAAATCAAGGGATTGGTTTTTTTGCATTGTAAAATCAATTAATCAAATTGTTTTGGACTACATGATTGTTTAAATTAATACACCAAAGCTTTTTGGAATTAGCATTGTTGAAATCGATGTATCAAATTGTTTCATTTTGCATTATATCATTGTTGAAATCGATGCATCAAATTATTTTGCAATGTATGGTTGTTAAAATCAATCACTAGATCATTTGACATTGTGTTCTTCTTTAAATCAATGCATGTGAGCCTTTTACACTATGTCATTGTTCAAATTAGTGTCCCCAATCATTTTGTAGTGCACCACTATTGAAATCGATGAACCAAATCATTTTGCAATTTGTCCTTGTTGAAATCATTATCTTATCAATGAGAGAATTAGTCCTCTATAATAAACATAAGAGGTTGGTTGGCATTTAGGCACATCATCCATGATAACTTCCCAGTAATTCTAGATTTCCCTCTTAAAAAATTTCTCCTCCTTGTTCTTCTTAATAACCATACATAGACATGCGACAATTGATCATGAGTCTAAACATGCTTGTCACATAAAAACATCTAATTAAAAAAAGAAATGGAGATAAATTCTTTGTATTAAAATTAAAACTCTTAAATGAAATAATTAACTAAATGATTTACCAAGGTATTAACCCCATTGAGCCATTTCGGTGAAAGTAGTTTCATGTCTTCAATCAGATTGAAGAATGTTTTAAAAAGGTGTCATTATGATTAAAAAAAACCACCACACCAAATTCCATTTAAACACCAAATTCCATTTAAACAGTAGTTTCATGTCTTCAATCTGATTGAAGAATGTTTTAAAAAGGTGTCATTATGATTAAAAAAAAACCACCACACCAAATTCCATTTAAATAGTTATAAAATCATAAGATGGGAGCACTGAGACTTTGGATTAAAAAAGATATAAAGCCAAAGATGCTTTCAAAACCCCTTTTCATCCAAAGAGTATCCATTACAATATGAATTATAATTCCTTGAAATTATGGTTGTGTTCTTAGCATATAGAAACATGCTCGTGTTATTAGTAACTATTATACATGGATGAGTCCATGGTATGAGACCAAAACATGAATAATTTATAGCAAACAACCATGATAAATGAGGCCCTCATAGTCACTTCTAAAACTCATAAACTATGAATGGGGACGCAAACTATAAAAGAAATCTCAATATGGGGAATGTTTACTCTACGAATGGGACATGGGCATAATTTTGATGATTTTTCGAAGTCTCATAGACAATGTATGGGACCCATACCATGATGTAGGCCTTATAGATGGAATTCTTCACCTATAAGTGGGATATAGGCACAATTTCAAAAAAGTAGCACAAGATAGATGGATCACATGCCCTATGTTATATGGATCTCATGCTCTAATCTATCTTTATAGATGGATCCAAGTTTTAATCTTATTTATGTTATATGTTGTTTTTTAAAATCCAAATATTCTCGAAATAATTCACTTTCCTATATTCTCCCAATTTTAAATTATATAAATTAAATTTGATATTTATTGATTATAATTTAACTCTTATGATTCAAATGACCCAGTACAACACATACAAACATGGCCAGTCAATTAAATGAACTGTAATATATATGTAGGGCGGATAAACAGATTCCGCAGCAAACCAGCAATATCATCCTCCCAAATAGAGTAATGATCTCTGTAATTACTTATCTATATCTGTGCAATAAGAACATCTCCATGTTTTTGAAAGGAAAAAAAAAATTGCACAGACAAAATTGAAGTGATTAATGGAAGAACTCTGGACCATTTCATACAAATGAAAAACCTCCTCCTTACTTCGTCCTCATCGTATATCGAAATTGCTTTTCTCCAACATCTACTATTTCATCGCTTTCACCCTGGATTGACACTGATAATATTGTTACTGCTGGAAGTGGCGGAGGTGGCGGTGGTTCGGTTGCAACCAGAAGTTCTGCTAACTTTTTTCTCTTTTCCATGAAGGAGATTGCCCCACCTTCTCCAGTTATCTGCTCCGCTGCCATAATAGCCAAGCTGATCTAATTTAACTTCGAATCTAGACTGATCCAATCTCTTCGTTGGATCTGATTTATAAGATTAAACAGTACAAGATCTAAAGATTTTCTCAAGTCAAAATCCCAAACTGTTTAGATCCAGTAGAAAAATTCAAGGAAGCCAATAGAAACATAAAAAAAAATATGGATATCATGGCACGCACAAAATTCAGCCTTCTAGATCAGTCAACCTACGAAAAATTTAAGCAGTTGTGTTCTCAAATGAAATGTTGTAAGAAGATACTGAGCGATGGAATTGCTCGTTCATACCTTGTTCAGCATCTATCGTCCATTCGATTATTCGAGACGAAAGCAGGCAGGCAAAGAGTTCAAATTCGCCCATATTGGGTTCAAGTATTTATTGAAGGATATTCTACTACTCTGCCATCAGTGAGTGGATGTAAATAATTCGTTTGGAGAATCAAGCTACTGCTGGGCCAGCGCGGGGAACCAAGAACAAACCGCCGACTGGCCGGACATACAGAGAAAAGCAAAAGCATCAGGAAATAGGGTTGTGCATCTTTAGGTCCCACTGTCAAGTACTCGGCATCTTTGGGCAGGCCGTATATATATATATATATGTTTTGCCACGGTTATCCTATTTATCATTATGTATCTTATTTATTATTATATAGTCATAATTTCAATATATATAATGATAAATAGGATATCCTTGTTATATGTATAACTAGTAAAGCCTATTGAAGTGTGAATATTTTATTTTTTTTAGATTTGAATATGTGATTTTATTGGAGAAAACATATGTTCTTAATAATTTCAAATTGAAATTATATATATATATATATATATATATATATAAAATAATGATAAATAGGATAAGTTGGGTAAGAAGTTACTTTTTATTTGGATTGTATTTGATTTAAAGTATAATAGTATAATAATAAATAGGATACTTTAATAGTAAGATTATTAGAAAATATATGATTATAGGAATTTTCTATTAAATATTATATAAATTAATATGACTTAAAAAAAATTATAATTGACTAAGAATTTGTCCTTTTTTAGATGTAAATGCTCACCCAAAGGTTTTTAGTTGCCTTCTTATGAAGCACTCACAAATTCTTTTTAGGTGGCCAAGTCAACAATGTAGCTCCAAAACGTC
>SNQJ01S0060706.1:26218-42142 GCA_010110895.2 Picea sitchensis | reverse complement strand
GTTTATTAATTGATTAAAGAGAATTGAACTATGTAAATTAATTTTAAGGATTAATAACTTGATGATTGATGAGACTAAGTGTATTATAATTAATTTTATAAGGGCGATTAATGAGTGGTGCATATTGTTACACGGTTTGGTTTGATATTTGATTATACACACAAGTTAGAGTAATTGAAGATTACAGTGTAGCGCTAACATAGCTAGCAAGGTGAGAGAGTTGCTAGGATTAATGAATGAAGTTACCAAGCTTAGAGGCTTTCGACTCCAACCTTTAGCCACTTACCCTAAAAAGAGTAATGTTTGTTTATAGACAAGTAAAAAAAAACTTACGCTTAACCCTATGTTTGAAAGTATAAGTTGAGCAAATGTGAACTGCCTTAGACTCTTCCCTGACAATCATTTGGTTTAATGCAGATTCAATTGTTCCAGATGGTTAGGACTCGAGGAAATCGGGGCAAAGGGGCATCGTCGCAAGGACCACCAACTCCAATGCTGCCACCACCATCACCTGAATTAGCTCTCATTTTGCGCTCCTTGGAGGCTATTAATGAGACTTTAAAGGGGTGTCAGCCAACATATGTTGAAGTGGAACACCCACCATCTGGAGTGGGTAACCCTGAAGCATCGAAGGATTCAGAGGGAGGACCTCCACCCAAGGACATCACTAGAGAACTACATAAGATAAAACTCCTAGATTTTGTTGGGGGTTGTGCCAGTGAACGTGAGGAGGCATGGTTGGAAGGAATGACATGATGTTTCACCTTAAGAGACTATGCTTCCACATCAAAGGCAAAAATAGGGATATTTTAGTTGAGGGATAGTGCCTTGAACTGGTGGAGAAACCTGGAGAGGCAGTTACACCTTACCCCAGTCACCGTCTCATGGGAAATTTTTTAGGAAAGGTTCCGAAGGAAATATTTGTCGGCTTACTACGAGGAACAACAGGTGGGAGCATTTCATGCTCTAGTTCATGGAAACAGGACCATGGAAGAGTATAAGATCAGGTTCATGGAGCTAGTATAATATGTTTCATACATGGATAATGATCAACAACAGGCAGAACGCTTTGTCTATGGGTTAAACCCTAAGATAAGGGCCATGGTACAGATGTGGAAACCGTCGTCAGTAACAGAAGCAGTTGAAAATGCACATTATGCAGAGGAACATATGAGCTTAAACGGAGGTATGAGATCGACCTTTCCACAACATCCTGGATTCGTGGAGAAGGCCTCTAGGACCTTCTCCAAGGGAGGGAGCTCTAGGCCGCCTCCTTATGGTAATAGACTCGCACCTAGGACAGTTACTATAGGTATTTCAATGGCAGCAAGTGCAACATCCCACTCATCACCAACGACGCAGGCAGGTCCACGAACTTCTCAGGGAGAAACAAGTAGGGGCAGGGGCTCCAGGGGAAGGAAATCATTTCTGAGACTATCACAAGGCAGTGCGTAGGTTCCATCTCATGTTACATGTTGGGTATGTGGAGGACCCCATTACCAGCGTGGCTTCTCATAGTTGCAAGCAGGATTTGTGCATAGAGAAGGAAAGGCCCCGATGGGAAGAGCTAGTAGTAGCCACTATATTTATGTAGTGGTTAATAATCACCAAGAAGAACATCAATCCATGGTGGTGGAGTCGTCAGGTACGCTAAATCATGTCAATGTTAAAATTTTATTCGATTCTGGTGCTACAGATAGTTTCATTTCACCTTTTTCATTAGAAAAGTTTGGGTTGGAAGCCTATGAGCATAATGACTTTAAACAAGTCGAGATGGCTTCGGGGGGGAAAAAAGCAGTAGGACCTAGCGTTGATAATTGTCTAGTAGATCCGGGAGTGTGTACTACTAGGTTGAAGGTATATGTCACTACTCTAGGGACGTATGACCTAATCATTGGAATGGATTGGTTAGAAGCCCATTGAGCTATGGTAGATTGTTTCGTGAAAAGGGTGCTTTGTGTTGATGATGAAGGAAGGCCAGTAGAGATCCATGGTGTATGGAGAAAGGTGTCTCTACGCTTTATCTCAGCCATGAAGGTTAAACATTGCATGAGGTAAGGGTGTTGACTATATGTAGTGGAAGCAGTCAACGAAAGGAAAGAACCCTCCTTGGATCAGTACCCAGTATTGTCGGAGTTTAAGGATGTTTTTCCGAAAGCATTTACAGGGTTACCTTCTGAGAGGAAGGTTGATTTTACTATTGAGTTGAAACCTGGTGCAGAGCCAATTTCCAAGACTTTGTATAGGATAACAGCGCCAGAACTTTGTGAGTTGTAGATGCAATTGAAAGAACTACTTGACTTAGGGATAATAAGGCCTAGTGTCTCACCTTGGGGTGCACTAATAATTTTTGTGAAGAAGAAGGATGGTTCCTTACGATTGTGTATAGATTACAGGGACTTGAACCGGGCTACAGTGAAATATAGGTACCCAATACCACGGATAAATGATCTCTTTGATCAGATGAAAGGAGCAGCGATTTTCTCGAAAATTGATTTGTGATCAGGATATCACCAGTTAAGGATTAAAGAAGGCGATATTACTAAAGCTGCATTTCAAACTCGGTTTGGGTATTGCAAGTTCGTTGTAGTACCTTTTGGTTTGACCAATGCACCAGCAGTATTCATGAGCCTCATGAATGATGTATTCTGGAAGTACTTAGACCATTTTGTATAGGTCTTTCTAGATGATATCCTCATCTATTCCAAGAACGAAAGAGAACATGTGGAACACTTGTGAGTAGTGTTGTCCTGCCTTAGAGAGAACAAATTGTATGGAAAGTTGTCGAAGTGTTCTTTCTTCCAGAAAGAAATTCACTATTTAGTTCATATCATTTCTAGTGAAGGAATATCTATGGACCCATAAAAGGTAAAGGCCATTATGGAATGGCCATTGCTGAAAAATGCTCATGAGGTAAGAATCTTCATGGGGCTAGCAGGTTATTATCGTAGATTTGTGGAAGGGTTCTCTAAAATAGTGAAACCCATCACCACTTTGCAGCGTAAGGGGGTTAGGTATGAATTGACAGAAGAATGTGATAATGCATTCATTGAGCTTAAGAGGTTACTAACTAGTGCACCAATTCTATGAGTGTCGGATATGGAAAAAGACGTCACAATCTATACAGATGCCTCAAAGCAAGGGCTGGGGGGTGTGCTAATGCAGTATGGAGGAGTGACAGTGTATGCGTTGAGGAAGTTGAAGCAACATGAGGAGCTTTACGCTACTCATGATTTGGAGTTGGAAGTGGTAATGCTAGCTCTGAAACTTTGGAGGAACTATCTAGTGGGGCAAAATTTTGAGCTCAAAACGGACCATGAAAGTTTAAAACATCTCTTCACATAAAGGGATCTCAATGCCAGGAAAAGGCAATTGGGTGAGTTTATGAATGAGTACGATTTTGGTATTTCGTACATCAAGGGAAAATAAAATGTGGTCATGGATGCCTTGAGTAGGAGACCATGTGTCTTCTCCTTGGTACCCTTAAAAGTCAATCTGAGGGAGCATGTGTTGATGCAACTCCTTGGATATAGTTTGTATTTAAAGGTTACTTCAACCCTTCAAAGTGGGAGCCAATTAGATCCAAAGTATGAAGGATATAGCCTGGAAGCAGATGGATTGTTAAGATATCAAGGAAGGATGTACATCCCCAAAGGTGGGGATATTCGAAGCATCATACTGAAGGAAGCCCATAGATCACTTTATTGTGCACATCTGGTTGTGAAGAAAATGTACGCAGACATGAAGAAGCTTTTCTTCAGGGTAGTCATGAAGCATGATGTAGTCCATTTCGTCACCAAGTGCCTAGAGTGTCAACAAGTGAAAGCCGACCACCACTACCCGACAGGTCTCTTACAACCGCATGATGTCCCTATGTCCAAGTGGGAAGTCGTTTCTATGGATTTTGTTGTGGAGTTTCCACTCACATCACATAGACACAATGCCATTCTTGTGACAGTTGATAAGTTAACCAAGAGTGCTCATTTTATTCTAGTTAGAGACACCTATGATGTCATTGATGTGGCACGCGTGTTTGTAAGTGAGGTCATCCGTTTGCATGGGATACCCAAGAAGATCATTTCAAATAGGGACTCCAAATTCACTTATAGGTTTTGGACAAGTTTGCAGTCAACATTAGGGACTTAGTTGAACTTAAGCACAACTTATCATCCTGAAACAGATGGGAAAAATGAGAGAGTAAATCAGGTTATGGAAGACATGCTTAGGATGTATGTTATGGATAATCAAACCCATTGGGAAAAATACCTGCCTTTGGTAGAGTTCGCCTACAATAATAGTTTCCATAGCTCCATCGAAATGCCACCCTACGAAGCCCAGTATGGAAAGTCATGCAAAACACCATTGAGTTGGGAAAGGTTAGAATACTGAGTGACAGTTGGGCCAGAATTGATTCAAGATATGGAAGAACAAGTGATTCAGATTAGGCAGAGACTAAAGGAAGCACGGGGTAGATAGAAAAGTTATGTTGATGCACATAGGACTGACCGAAGTTATAAAGTGGGAGATCAAGTTTTCATTCGTATCAGGCCTAATAATAGTACCATTCGGTTCGGGAAGGGGAAAAGGTTGTCACCTCGATTTATAGGACCGTTCAAAATCCAGGAGATAATTGGACCCGTTGCCTATTGTCTCGTACTACCACCCCACTTGCATAAAACCCATAATGTTTTTCATGTATCTATTCTACGTCATTATGTTGTTGATGAATCTCATAAACTGAATTGGAAGGAATTACAGGTATCGGACATGGGAACCCTCATGGTAGAACCGTTACGCATATTGGACTGTAGAGTCTGACAACTCAGGAACCGTCTGGTAGACCAAGTTAAGGTCCAGTGGGACAAGTATATCCCAGGATATACTACTTAGGATGATGCCGAGACATTACAACAAGATCACCCCTCACTTTTTTTACCACCTCGAGAATATGTTTCTCGAAGGTTGGTTGTATGTAATGCCACCTTTTGACTTAGACAACTAGAATTACCTAAGGCCTAATCACCTTTATTTTATATTCATTGTGAAACTATTTATGATACACTTGAACTTTTAAGACGTATGAACCTATGTGAATGACAATTTTATGAATATTTAACGTTATTTGAATGATGATGAATATTATGCAATCTATTATGTGAATGTCAATTCTATGAATGTTTAACGTTATTTGAATGATGATGGAAATTATGTAATCTATTATGTGAATGTTGATTCTATGAATGCTTAACGTTATTTGAATGATGATGGATATTATGTAATCTATTATGATAATGTCAATTCTATGAATGTTTAACGTTATTTGAATTATGGGGATATTATGCAGTCTATTTCTAACTTGGAAATTTTGACATTTAAATTTGTTGGTACGTGGATACCGAATTGAGATTATGGTTGAATGTATTTACATGATGATAATGCACAGATATGTATAAGTTTGTGTTATAGACTAATCTGTAGGTCAATGGGCTATGAAATAGCCAAAGGATAATGATAATAAAAGTGGATGTCATGAACAACGACCGAGAAACAATATGGTATGAATCTTTGTATGTGAAATTATGTTGGTTCGAATGCATTGCTATGATATATGGACCAGTGCAAGTTTTTTCAGGTGGTGGGACTGCCTAAAACTGAATATACGATGACAAAATTCCCAGCAACATAGTGCCACTATGTATTCCATGATAGGGTGTGGACCCTAGTCCTATTAGGAGGGGTGGATGCATTTCCCACCATGTATCCTCTGAAACCTGGAGTCATGGGATGACGGTGTTAGCTCACGCTCCCCTAGAGGTATGATGATGACTGCTAGTTGCCTGTTGGGGAATTTTGGTCAAGAGAGTGACACTTCCGCTTACAGGTTCTATTTGGAGTTAGGTCAATATAGTTGATGCTCCAAGATAGTCCAACAAAGGAAGGATAGGGATGAAAGATAGAAGTAAGTTAGGGAGGAAGGATGAATAGAAATAGTTGGGAGTGTATGGGAATTTTGTCTTATAGTGGAATTTATTGTTTTCCCCTTTTTAAAAAGAAAATATGTATATATATATTCATAATTACTTAACTGAACTACAATTGTCTAAATGAACATTGTTGTGCTAAATTGTTGTAATTAATGGATTTTGCGAACATTTTAATTGGTTTATTATCTTTTATGAAATGAATAGTCTTGTTGATTGGATTGGATGCATACAAGAATTACTATAGGTGTGATAATTATTGTCATTAGTACATGCGCGAGACTTGTATGTGCTAGCTACACATGCATTTCTTGCACATGTACAGTAGTATGTATAAGTTTTTTTTTCTTAGTGATAATGGTGTTTATTGGATATGAATGTATGAACCATGAGTCATTTCCCTTGTATTGTAAATTACTCTAACTTCGGGACAAAGTTTCTTGAAGGGTGGGTGTATGTAACATCCCTAATTAATTCTTTAATTATCATGAATGATAAATATTAGTTTAATGAATTATTAAATAGATTTATGGACACTTTATTATAATATTATTATTATTGGTAGTTGAACCAATTAATGGGAGGGATAAGGTGGTTGAGGAATTAAGGGGGGGTAAGGCGGTTGGGGAAAGGGATTCGAGGGAGGAAGATAAGGGAAAAGGTAGAACTGGGGGGAGGCAGCTTTTGGTTTTGGGGGATATTTTGGTTTATGGCAAGTTATTTTGGTTTATGAAAGAGGAAGAAGGAGGAGGGCAAGAAACAATTTGGGTTGCAACAGGTTTTCTTACAGTTTGCTTGAGGGCTCTCACAGGGGCATGTTGTTGGTGGGAATTTTGGGCTCGGGGTCTAGGAAACCGTAAGGATTCCTGGGGCTAGCAAGTCTGAGAGGTTGTTCCTAGTTGGATGGGAGGTTACTCAGGTTGGGCAAGATTCATCAGCTTCAGGGTCATGATTCATCAACTTTAAGTTCAGGATTCATCAGGTTGAGGTAAATACCTCATGCTCATTATGTTGATGTTCATTATGCTCATTATGTTGATGTTCATTATGCTCATTATGTTGTTGTTTGTTGTTCATTATTATGTTGTTCATTATTATACTGTTGAACATTATTATTATTATGGAACAGTAAAGAAAGAAGTAAATTAGAAAGAATTTATGTATTTATATTTATTTATTTATGAGGCTCTATATGCACAGGCCTTATATGTGTTAACCTCTTCTACTATTGTAATATCTGGTAGTTAATGCCAATCTGGAACTAAATTTTCATCTCATCTTAGGGCGTAATCTATCGAATGTCTTTATTTATGAAATAAATGTTATCTCTCCGAAATGAAAGCAAATAAAAATATTGTCGAAGATTCCATCATAGGAGTGTAATCCATTATCACATATAGAGGGATCAATATTTTTATTCTGGGATGATACAACTTGATAACTATTCTTTTTATTTGACCAATGAACTTTTTTGTGATTCTGTGATATAATCAGCCCCTAATTGTCATGAATTTCCATAGAGATATTATCAACATTATATCCAATTCGCACCATCTCAATCATCTTTAATCATCATCATTCTTCGACATCATTTTTAATGCATTCTCGATCATCTTTAATCATCTGAACTTATGACTATAAATGAAGTAGATATCAATGTAGAGAAAAGTCAACAGACCATTCTTGTTTCTTGATTTATAAATATTTGTTACATGAAAATCATAGTGATGATCTATCAGATAGTCTCGATAATCGTCTCCAACTTAGATTTCCACTGTAGTCACCCTCTCCCATTGAAATTGGAATATTAGGGAGCCTGGACATACAACAAACAAAATAAGAGTGGTATTCTTTTCCACGTCTATGTTGGCTATGAATATCAAAAAAGGGTTGCACTTGAGCTTGGGATTTACTAAACCCACATGATAATTTTTCACACTGCCTATTCTTCTGTGTTGATTGCCATACATTTTTAATCTTGAAAACAAGTGAAACCTTGTCGGAGTCTGTTAGCACAAACTGTCATTTCTGCTGAGGGAGAAGAAAGTAGAGCTCCCCAATCTCCAATCAATCATCATCGCCGAAAAGGTGGGAGATGTTTTGACCGACATAAAGACCGTCTTAGTTACAGATGAAGTGGCTTGGATATTATCACAGACTCTCTCGTCTTCTCACCTCTTTAAAGAACTCCTGGATGCTCTCATCCATCAATATGAGCTTTGCAGTAGCTTCTAGCATAGAAGCAGCGGCATTTGAAGAAACGCAACTACGCATGTTTTAGATTCAAATGAAATTATCAAAAACTACAAGAATGAGTAGTGGAGACTTGAAAAATATCGTTCTGTATGTAAGTGTCGGATAAAATTTATAGGGGTGAGGTGGGTCGATAAACACCACAAACCACACATGGCATTTCCATTATCACACTCATGAAGAAAATGAAACGCTTCAAATCCATGTTGTTCTACACACCCACGAAAAGTTAAAAGGTGGAAGTCGAAGTCGAAGCTGAAGGTTCCCCACTCATCATAGAACAGTAAAAAATACACACACCACACAATAGTAAAAAATATTCACAGTAAAAAGATTTAACTTACCTACAGTGAATAAAGTGAGTATTAATGTTATTATTATACTAATCAGATTAATCGCCTCTTTTAATGACTAACGAACACGTTTTTTCATGCAAGGAATGTCACACACCCGACCCCTAAGTACCCTTTTAAGGGATGGGGTATAAATTTTCACTTTTTGCAATCATCTCAAATATCCTCTATCACAGCTCCATTGTCTTCTTCTCATCAAGATCTTTCCAACAATGGTAAGTTCACTCAGAACTGAGCTCTGGAACGAGGGTTATGACCTTCCAAAGTTCTCGGGTTTACATAGGCAACATCTCTCTTACTACCATGTGGCATCCTCGTGACCTCTCATTATCCATGCCAACTGATGTGGTGACACCCAGGTCTTGATGTGGCACTAGCCTAGCCTGCCACAGTGGAACTTCGATCCACGCAAGCTTGCATCCATCGTAACTCGGGCCTTTTCCCAACACATTCTTCGCTTACCTCCAATGAATATGGTATCGAGGAATATTTCCTTTCTCTCAATGGACAGTATCGATGCATGCCAGATCTCCCGACCTACGGTTAGGATCCATTTGGCACCTAAGGTGTACCAATCATATTAGACCCCAGTCAACTCGTCAACCTATTGAAGATTAGCATACGCCGTCACACTAATGTTCTTAGTCAACATCAATTCACCATGTCACCATAGGGCACTAGGGCTTGCTCTCCTAGAGAATGACATTTGTCACTCTCCTATAGTCCAATTAAAGAACTTAATTACTATTTCGTAGAATACCATTGTTTGGTAATTAATTACTTAAACCTCATTAAGGATAATTATTCTACACAACTAATTATCCAAAAATTATTTTTTTCTTAGCTTAATACTTATGGCCCAGTAATTAATGAGGTTTTACTTTCTCTTTTCCCCCTTAGAAGTAGTTTAACACTAATTCAATTAATTACTCATATGATAATCATGAGTAATTATATTATGACCCAATGAGGTTAATTTCTCCATAATATACTTAAGTTGATTAACCTTAATTAGGGAATATAATTCAATCCCCCCAGCACACAACACATATATATATAAATATATGCATATTTATTTATTTAATGGGGAAAGGATTAACCATATTCAATTTAATATTATTATTACCAACTTGTTATTTTATTAAATATATTATAGTATAATTCTATTTAATTATATTATAACATGATTAAACATATCAAAGGAGCACTTAGGATTATTAATATCTATTAATACCCAAGCCTCCGAACTTCGGCGAAATTCCTCATCATGCTTTTATGAACCCAAATCTCCCGAATTCCAGAGTTTCAAAGAGGGCCACACTCATAATATAAAGTGTTGAAAATATAATTAATTATATTAATTTATAATATAATTCATCACCTTAAATGTTTATTATACATTCGAATATGGGAAAAATAGGTTCAACCTTCAGTCGTTTTTCTCTTACGCTCTGTATTCCCCAAACATCCCAGAGTCCCGAAGCTCTGAACTCCCAGAGTTTCGAAGTCCCAATCTCCCAGAGCCATGAACTCCCGAAGGGTCCATGCTTACACGTGATTCCACATTAAATATTAAATTTAAAAAGGGAAAAATGATTGGTACTTTATCACGTACATGTATCATAATAAACTCATTTAATATATATATTTATTATATTTTGCCTCTTTGGAAAATTGTGCCCAAGTTTATAGAATTCCAAATATCATATTAATACTTGAAATGAGAGAGAGAGAGAGAGAGAGAGAGAGAGAGAGAGAGAGAGAGAAAGATCTTCGGCTCAATCTCCTTCGGCTCTCCAACACATCTTTTATATTCAAATCTCCCAGAGCCCCGAAGTGTCGAAGCCCCGAAGTGGCTCCACTTACACACCTTTCCACATTATTTAATATTTAAAAAGAGTTGGCTTCATTCACGTGTAACCATTTTAATAAAACTTAATATAATATATTATATTATATTATATCCCTTGAAATTTATGCCCAGGTTTTAAAATTCTCCTCTGGCTCTTTCAATCTCCGGGTCAATCTCCTTCAGCTCTTTCACACAACTCTTCATTCTCAGTTAACCCGGAGTTTCGGAGTCACAAAGGGGACCCACTTGTAATTACATTGTGGTTTAAATACAAAGAAACAATTTTGGATTATAACATAATATATATATATTGTATTAAATGAATATTATGACAAATTACGTTAATTGATCATTTTACATACCATACAATATAATCTAATTATATTTCTCATCTTTACAACCTTGCATAGGGAAGGATAGCGTTCGGGCATTCAATAACTTT
This sequence comes from Picea sitchensis, assembly GCA_010110895.2. Classification (NCBI taxonomy): domain Eukaryota; kingdom Viridiplantae; phylum Streptophyta; class Pinopsida; order Pinales; family Pinaceae; genus Picea; species Picea sitchensis. The sequence goes on along the minus strand of SNQJ01S0060706.1, from coordinate 31,261 downwards.
GGCTTGTGAGTTCCACCTCAGAGCTCCGAAGTACCGAAGTCCTGAAGACCATGAGATGGTTAAGGTGTTTGGTCACGGGTTATTCCCTGGTGTTCTTTGGAATTAAAATAATAATGAAATATATTATTTTGGTCTCATACATGTAGCCTCCATTTTCAAAATAAAATAATAATAATAACAATAATAATATGTATATAGACATATATATACATACATTTCTATATGCATGCACAATTTTATTACTTGGAGAGTTTAAATGAAATTATTTTCTCTTATAGGAAAATAAGAAAAGGAAAAATATAAATTTCCAGTCGTTGTAAAGGGATTTAGTAAAAGTTTATACTCCAAGGAAATTTCTCCATTCTGGAAATTAAAAATATAATTATAATCTCTCCCTTTTAGTGGGTAAATGAGTAAATTTTATTTCCTTATTATTGTGCTTTACTACTCTTGCTAAACTTAAGGAAATTGGTCCTAAGACAAAGATTTATCTCCACAGTAAATTTTGGTATTTCTACCAGGATTTACTACCCACCAAAATTTAAGGGGATTCTTCCCAAATTTAGGAGATTTGACACAAGTTTAACATAATTGTTTATTAATTCCCAAAATTAGCATAACATTTCTTAAATTCCAAATGAGGTTTTTGGAGCTTTTATATTTAAAAAAAATTAGGAAATTCCTCATTTACAATGAATTTTAATGTCTAATAACATTTGGACTATTTCCTTAAAGCACAACTACAATTTTGAAATCTGTTACTTACTAAGTATTCTAAAACGGAACTCTAGAGTGCCTTTAGATAATGATCAGCCTTAGGAAGAAAGTCTATCTTTCTCCTTTAAATTTCTCTAGTGATTCTAGTTAATTTGTTTGTTCTCATTAGAAACAAAAGATGTGATGTAAGTGTGCATCAACCTTAATGATTTCACCCATAAATCTTATTTTAACACACAGACAATCAAGAGATAAGGAAGTAAATCAAATGAGCTTCAACTAAAACATTCTCTTCCTTTTTCCTAAATTTTGCAAGCCGCTTTTGTCATAAATTAAACTTACACATCTCTTAAACACAATCTGCAACTTTCTCTGAATTTAACACTACAAAGATTAGCAAAAATATACTTATCTAGGACCTAGAAAATGTTGCAACTATTAAAACGAGTGCCCTTTTCCTCCCAACCGTAGGCACAACAACTCTTGGATGGATTTACCGTTGGCCACCCCCTAGTGAGGTCATGATGCACTGAGAGGGGCTCTTCCTTTTTTTCAGCAACATCCAAGGACGAATATCTCTCTCTTATTCCCACAGTAATTTAGCAAATATTTTCTCTCTCTACCAAGAAAGAGGTTATGCAATGAGTGCTTCCTTAATCACTCATCCTCTCTACAACCTCATTTATCAGCTTGGTTATAAAACATTGATGAACAATTCCCATACCCATAACAAATTCGTTTTTCAATTCTCTTCAGAACGAGAGAGGTTCAAATGCTCTCCCTCTTCAGAAAATGGTCACGATACCCATTCCTCTACTTTCTCTCTCTCTCTCTCTCTGCCCATGATTTTCCTTTAATTTCCTGCCTTCTTTAGCAAGATTTCATGGGTCAAATCTCTCAATTCGTGGGTCAGCCTAGAATCCCGTAGATTGGTACTTTTTTGCCCATGCTTCTGAGGCAAGGAAGTTTTGGTACAAAACCCATTCTTGTTCATAAATGTGGGAAGTTGATATTTCAACTACCAACTTCCTCCATTAATCACAATTCTAGAAAATCGACAATCTGGATTTTTCTTGCATTTTAAATTGGCAAGGGAAATTTCCTCATTGTTTCTCTCTCATGGCATCATGACCTGTATAGGAAATCCCCCTCGGCAGTTGTCCAAAATTTTCCATTTTACATTAGTAGCATAAATATTTACACTATTGTTTTAGAAAAATATAGTTATATTTATAAGCTGGGGGAAATAGGGGTATTATAATCCCCTCCCCCTTAAAGGAACATTGTCCTCGGTGTTCTTTGCATTTCAGCAACATCATTCACGCCTCATGCTTCAGCTGTGACATTTCCCTTTTATCCTCTTGGTCCTTTCCGAGACTCTTGGCCTTTGTCACATGCCTACAATAATTTCAAACAATAAGCATATTAATCACAATTTCATGCAAAAACATTTTTCTGTTGTTCAAAACTCAAGGGTAAATATTTATATCAACACAATACTTATCTGTGCAATTTTATGGAACCACATCCAGTTGGATGTCTTACTAAATTATCCCACTGTTTCCTTGACATACCCATTGTGTGCATGATCCCAACCAAATAGTTTACAAGAATTATTGAAGTCTCCTCTTCCTTGCGATCACTCGCCCTATAGGCCCAGGCTTAGGCATCCCCTTCTCTGCTATACACTCCCTCAGGCGATCCATCTTGCCACAAAAAGGATTTATCACACAAGAAGATTTTATGAGACTTCATCGAGTCTTATAGTCTAGGCATCCCTCTGACTTTCTCTACCGAGGCATCCCTCTGGCTTGTGTTAGCAAAACACAACATCTTCTATGGTGATCATGTCTTATCACAAGGTTCTCATGTCACAATAATAGTATTTTCCATGTTTTTCCATCTTGACAACCATGATTCGTCCCTTCAGGATAGATAAGTCATCTCACCTGTATCACACACATAAAATAACCGTGAGATATTATCATCAATTCCAATTTATAATTTCTTTCAAATCTATCACCCACAAATTTCCAAATTCCACATTTGTATTTTCATATATGTTCCACACAGGAACCAGATTCACAAGTATGATATATGTATTCTCATAAACGTTTGGCTCAACAAGTGTTGGTCTTCCTTATGGAAGTTACTTATGCTGCCATATCCAAGACCCTCCTTTCTACAACTCCATCCTCACATAGCCAAACAAGTTGTTAGTTATCATGCACATTATATCTTCCAAACTGTGCATAATAAATTTCAAATTATTTTCATTTATTCAATGATACAAAGGAAAAGAAAATATCATTCTTTACGCATGCAACATTTCAACGTACCAATTTTTTCCAAATTCAATTCAAATATCAAATAACTTTAATCAACATGCCAATGTTCATGGCCACATTCCTACCCAATGCACCCTTGCATTGATTTCAAGTTTTCCACACTTTATGACAATCACTTTACCATGGTGTGTTGGAGCTCAAACAACCTCTTCACCATATGGCTTATTCATTCTCGTTCATTATTACAGTAGGATTATGCCTCCTGCTACAAACTGATCATGTCCTCATTTTAACATATTATAATATGAAACCTAAGTTTCATATGGTTGAATCTAAGCACTTCTCTCCTTACTGGTAGCGAGTGGTGATAATACTCATGGACACCCACCTCCTTTCTCTAACACCCTTATAGTTCAATTAGAGTATTGGAATTTTCTTCTTCCTTAATGGGAAGTCTATTGTCTTCCCTCTTATGCAAGCATGCATTTCCTCAATGCATTCAATTCAATGTGCTGCCTATGTGTACTTTTTTTCCCAATCACTCTTGATTGGTCAATGTACCCATGACACTTTTGATTCATGAATTTTCTAGCAAGGATTCTTAATCATCCTTGACTGACATAGATTTCCTCTCTCTCTATTATTCAAATTCTTCTTTCCTGAATCTTACCCTACTTGTGTAGCAATGGCATACAATAGCCACTCAAAATTATTCTCATATTAGTAAGAAATTAAAATACTTCAGAGGGGATTCTCAGCAAATCCCTTCATACCTTATGCCACACATGCATGAAAATTTTTATACATGTTCTAGCTACCAACACCCCCTTTTTTTTTTCACCTCATTAGTAGTGCTCCATGGGGCTCCCAAAGTCCCTTAAAAAATATTTCAACATCAACCTTCTTTCCTTTATCCTTTACCAAAGGTTATCTACCATTGGCATCTCTCCTTTCCCAACAACTCCAATCATTTCCTACACAAAACATGCATTATCACATTCCAAGTCATGTCAGTCGTCATGTTAACTGAAATATATGTATCTAAATCAGTAAATCATTTTTATATATGCCTCAACATATCTTTATGCATTGTATCACATTACCCTCAATGTTTTCACGAGTGAAAACATAATCAAGTCTCTAGCTATCTCTATCATCATATGTTTATCACCATTCTCGTGCTAAGACACTCACACAACAACAACATATCATCTCCTCATCCTAGAGAAACAAAAATACACAACAAGAAAAAGGAGTTAAGGGACTCTTCCCTCTTTCCAACTCCTTCAACACAGTCTAGAATTTTCAGCTGAATTGAACTATTCCCAAGGCCTCACTGCCTTTACACATTCATGGATTTAACCAAATTTATACTTGTTTGTTCATTTTTATTTCCCCAGTTGTACTTGTTCCCACAAATATTCTTTTAAGGATTACAACTCTATTAAGAAATTCAGAGTCTTAAAGTGAGAAACATATTCCTCCTTTTCTTCTTCTTTGCTTTTGCAATCTACTCCCTACTGGGATATTTCTTCTCTTTTCCTTGAGTAGTCTTGGTTAGTTTTAACTTAACCTTCTTAGATAATTCAGTATGCTACAAAAAAAATATTTTTTTTCACAATGAATTATAAACATGTGCATTCCGCACATTACTATTTAGACATCAGAATAGTCAGTGTACATTTGTTAGTCTTCCATTCATGCATTGTGTCTTATAATGTAATCAAGGATTCTTATATGAATAGGATTAAGTCCCACTTCCCAATTCTCAGTAGTCATTAAGGTTGTGACTATGTTCTCCTGACAGAGTATTTATATAGTTCCTCCACAGGGAACTCCTTCAGCATGCAACTCTTTAGCAGAACACTCACTTAAGACCAAACATCATGTTTGCTTGGAGGATACAAAGATACTAGCAAAAGAGGATCATTACTACATGAGACGCTTAAGAGAAGCTCTTGAAATAATCAAACACCCCAACAATATGAACAGAGACGGTGGCCTGGAGGTGAGCAGTGTTTGGCACCCATTAATCAAC
>SNQJ01S0060705.1:77893-92673 GCA_010110895.2 Picea sitchensis | reverse complement strand
CCATATGACCATTATTCTCATGACCGTAGCCAAACCTTCACTCCCTTTAAAGACCTTGCAGGTTCTCATTGATCCAACGATGGTCTGGTCCCTGCGCTCGGATCTGACGGTTGAGACCTGTCCTCCTATCGAGCTTCTCCCGGTGGCGCCCGATTGCTGCCACGCGTCCTTCCAAATAGATGGTCCTGATTATGTCGGGATTTCACCTTGGCTTTCCCGATGGTAAACCTCGTACAAATCCTGTCCGATCTGACGGCGGACGGGTTTTCTGAATGAGATCCAACGACTGTGGATCTCTGTCTTCCTTCTCCTCTGCGAACTCCCGTATCTTGAGATTTTCCTTTGCTGCGCGCGTTTTCTTCAACGTTGTTCCTCCTGAGCTTGCCATCAATGACATGCATACGCTACTTGGTAAACATTTGCCAACAACCAAGACAAGTCTTTGTTCATGAGGATGTTGAATTTTCGGTCTAGGATGCACATTGGTTCCACCGAGAAATCCCCTTCGTGTTCCACCTGGATCACATTACAATCAATCACATGATTAGAGTCAGGTACATACTTTTCTAATAATGACACATGAAACACATTATGAATTCTCATGGATGTGGGTAATGCTAACATATATGTAATTGGACCTATCTTTTCTAAGACCTCAAAAGGCCCACAATATCTCACAACCAACTTTGGGAAACTTCCTGATTTCAATGAGCTCCTCTTGGCTTTAACTTTTAAATACACATGCTCTCCCACTTTGAATTCTCTATGTGTTCTTCTTTTATCAGAATAACTATTTTTCCTATCTTGTGCGACTTTCAAATTATTCATGATCTTTACCATCTATTCTTCCACTTCCTTTAACAATTCTGACCGAATGATGGCTTGGTTTGCTGGGTTATCCCAACTTATTGGTGTGTTGCATTTTTTTCCATGCAATGCTTCGAATGGTCTCATGTTCAATGATTTTTTATACCCATTATTGTATGCAAACTCAACTAAATGGATATATTCCTCCCACCTAGATGTTTTGTCCATTACATACATTCTCAACATATCTTCAATTATCTGATTAATCCTTTTTGTCTTCCCATATGACATTGGGTGATATGATGTACTGAAATTCAAATTGTTCCCAAATCTTTTAAATAACCCCTTCAAAAAATTGGAAGTGAACTTGGGATCTCGGTTCGAAACTATTTCCTTAGGCACACCATGTAGCCTAGCAATTTCTCTCATATAAATTTCTGCAATGTTGATTGTCTTATGAGTTAACTTTTACAGGAATGAAATGTACAACCTTTGTAATATTCTCCACCACTACCATGATGGAATCATGTTGCCTTGTTGTACTAGGCAATTTGGTAATAAAATCTATAGTAAAAAAATTCCATTTACATTTAGGAATGGGCAATGGCTATAGAAATTCCGTTGGATGTCTATGCTCAACCTTTACCATCTAATACTCCATGCATCGAGCCAAATAATCAATGACATATTCCTTCATACAAGGCCAAAAATATTGGCTTCTTACCATTGTAATAGTTTTTTGGTATCAGCGTATGGTACATTGTGCATCTCCTTCATAACCAAATTTACCAATTCTTGAGAATCGGGAACATATTCTTTGTTTTGGAATAAGAGAATTTCAATCTCTTATACTTTGTAATCCTTATTTTTCTGTTGTATATCATTTTGTTGTAAACTATCTCTAATTGTCACATAATGCAAATGTGTTGTTACAACCTCTATAATTCTATATTTTAAATATATCACATACATACTAATGGTTGCAACATGCATTTTATGAACCTTTTTGTTGATTGCATCAACCAACTTATTCTCTTTTCCTTTTATGTGCTTGATATCAAAGTTATATTCTCTAAGAAATTTCATCCATATAGTTTTTCTAGCATTTAGTTTTGGTTGTTCAAACAAGTATTTCAAACCATTATGGTCTATCCTTAATTCAAATTTTCTACCCATAAGGTAATGCCTCAACATCCTTAAGGGATGTACTATGGCTGACAACTCTAAGTCATGTGTGGAATAATTTATTTCATTCTCTGTTAATTTTATGGATTCATAACAAACTACATATCCATTTTTCATAAGGAATCCACCGAGCTCTTACTTGCATGAATATGTGCACACAAAAAAATCCTCATCTGGATCTGCAACTTTCAAAATAGGTGCATTGGTTAGCAAATCCTTTAATCCCTAGAAATTTTCTTCACACTTGGCAATCCACTCAAATTTAACTCCTTTATTTTGCAAATATGTTATTGGGTGTGTAATCTTGGAGAATACCATAATGAATCTCTAGTATTAATGAACTAGACCCATAAATGATCTAAATTCTGAAATTTTTCTTGGCGCTGACCAATTCTTGATTGCTTCAATATTTTTCAAATCCACTGCTATGCAATTTTTTGAAACAATGTGACCAAAAAAATGGATCTTCTTTTGAAAATAATTGCATTTACTCAATATGGCATACAGTTGGTGCCCTCTCAACACTTGTAGTACCATCCCCAAATGTTTATCATGATCCTCCTTTGTCTTGGAATAGATGATAATATCATCCAAGATACAATGATAAACTTGTCCATGAAATATATGAACACCCCATTCATCAAACACATAAATGTATCAAGTGCATTTGTCAACCTAAAAGGAACCACTACAAATTCATAGTGTCCATACCTTGTCCGAAAGGTTGTTTTACTAGTATCCTCTTCTCTAATTCTCACTTGATGAGAGCCTGACCTCAAGTCAATCTTGGAGAATATATTTTCTTATTTCAATTGATAAAAGGGATCATCATTTCTTGGAAAAGAATATGTGTTCTTGAATGTAACATTGTTCTTTTGTTTGAATTCAATACATAACCTCAATGTTCAATCATTTTTCATGACAAAAATAAGTGAGGAACCCCAAGGGGAACCACTTGGGCATACGTACCCTTTCTTTAACAACTCTTCTAGTTTCATTTGCAACTCTTTTAGCTATGACGTACTCATTATGTAGGGAGTGTTGAACACTGAGGTGGCTCTAAGAATTAAGTCAATAGATAAATATATATCCCTCTTTTGTGGAAATCCTGGAAAATCCTCAAATACATGTTTGTATTCTTTTAAGACTGGATAATCTCCAAGACTTAGCTCCTTATTTGTCATTGACTCTTCCATATGGGCTGCATATATCTGACACCCTTTTCTGAAACTTATTTTCAGCTACAATTCTGAAATCTCTCAGAAAAATATAGGCCTTCGAATACCTTGCACTATCCTTGAATTCTCTTCCTCATCAAGACATATGAAAACCTTGTAATAAAAAGATAAGACAACACTATGATTTTCTAGCTAATCCATATCAATCAAGTCGATCCAGGTCTCTAGGGATGATATTTGGATGGCTTGAATGTCGAGAGAGGAAGAGCTTAAACATGTCAATCTTGCATGAAAAGAAGCATGAATTTTTTTTTATGTAAATGAAGTACCTGGGAGGTGAGGCTCAAAGATGATACTCACATATAAAACTAATCGCTCGTAAATCACTCAGAGCTAATTAATCTCACAATGAACAATAGAAAATATGAGAGACGCCAAAATGAGTAACTTGATATTATGAGAAGGCTTGCTAGGCCTTTATATAGCATTACAAAATGGTCTATTGGACAAAGTAAAAAATATATCATTAAATGAGTCTCTATTATTAGTATAATAGATCTGACTACCCAACTAACGAAATAGTGGAAAATCAAAACCTAATACAATAATGTAAAGAGCTTACTAAATGAGTCTCTATTATTATAATAATAGATTTAACCACCCAACTAACTAAGTAGTGGAAAATAAAACCCAATACAATAATGGAGAGGTGGGACTCTCTTTGAACCATAAGGGAAACCTGTTAGCCCAATCAATTAATGAGGAGGTGGGCATCTACATGGTCAATCTATTAGCTTTATAGCTTTATGACTTTTGCATTTGAATTTAGACCATATACCCCTTAAAATTCAGATCAATCCTCCCCCCTTAGAAAATGATGGTCCCCATCATTTCACCCATGCTACAAAGAGACCCATGAGTACAATGTTCTAATTCTCAATCAAGGGAAGGGTTTTGTGTGGTTTACCCATAACAATTTACATTAATAAAAAATGGAAAAATCATGATTTTGGAGGCTCTGAATCTCCTTACACAAATTTATTCATAACTTCTGCTACCGGTGATGAAATTTAATTCCGTCGAAGACCCATTTGAGCTACTGAAGAAATGTTTCCATTGGTATATGGAACTTATTCTGAGGTGGCCCATGGAGTTTGAAAAAAATTGTGGAAGTGTCAGTGATGCGCAACCATCTTGGAAGAAAGACATGCAGATATTCAATCAGTGATATATCTCAGACTAGGAAACAAAATGAAATTATGTGAAATACCGATTTAATATATTGATGAAATATTTCCATCCATATGTGGAACTCCTTATGTAATTTCCTGAGCAGGGATAAAAATACCATTGAATATAGTAGTATGTGTGGCCTCATTGGGTCAAATACATCTTGAGATTCAATCGATCATATATCTCAAACCAGGAAGCCAAATGTTATTACATGAAATACCCATTTGAGATATTGAAGAGATATTTCCAGCCATATGTGGAAATACTTCTGTAGTTTTCTGATCTTGGATAAAAAGACCGTTGAAGATGATGGTATGTGTGGCCCCCTTGGGTCAAATACATGTTGAGATTCAATCGATGATATCTCTCAAAACAGGAAGCCAAATGAGATTTCATGAAATACCCATTTGAGATATTGAAGATATATTTTCACCAATATGTGGAACTCCTTCTGTGATTTCCTAAATAGGGAGAAAAAGTTGTTGAATATGGTGGTACATGCAACCTTATTGGGTCAAATACATGTTGATATTCAATCGATGATATCAGTCAAACCAGGAAGCCAAATGCGATTCTACAAAATACCCATTTGAGATATTGAAGAAATATTTCCAATGAGATATAGTATAGCCTCTAAAAAGTTGTGTAGAGGTTGCAACACCTCTTTTAATTTGTATGAGTGTAGAGGGCCACAAAGGATGCCAAGTGTTTGTAGAGCAACATGGGTTGTTGTAGAGGTTGTGCAACCTCTGTGGGCAGCATGGACACCCTGCAAATTTGTTGAAAATTTTGTAGACCAATGGATGTAGTGGATACATGTATATATGTAGTGAATCCATGTATGGATATATTGAATCCATGTATGGTTCTCCTTGTACTGGTGAACAAATATCCGAGGGTAAAACAAAAACCTATAGTTCTTATGGACAAATTGTGATCCTTACAGTGTATGACCCAAAAAAGGAATTCTTATAGTACCAAAAGGAGGTTGGTGATTGCTTCAAATGTTTGAACTTGCAACATTCTTCAAACCATTCTTTCTATGGAGGGAATACCTCCTATGATACCACTGATCCAGATCTCAGTGGTCGAGAACTGGATGGCTTGAATGCCGAGAGAGGACAAGCTTAGACGTGCCTATATTCCATGAAAATAAGCATGGACCAAAAAAAATGTAAATGAAGTACTTGGGAGGTGAGACTCAAAGAGGAGCCTCACCTCTAAAACTAATTACTAGTAAATCACTCAGAGCTAATTAATCTCACAATGAACAATAGAAAATATCAGACAACCCAAAATGAGTAACTTGATATAATGAGAAGGCTTGCTAGTCCTTTTTATAACATTACAAAATGGTACATTGGACAAAGTCAGAAAGATCTCATTAAATGAGCCTCTATTATTAGTATAATAGATCTAACTACCCAACTAACTAAGTATTTGAAAATAAAACCCAATACAATAATGTAAAGAGCTCATTAAATGAGTCTCCATTATTATAATAATAGATCTAACTACCTAACCAAATAAGTAGTGGAAAATAAAACCCAATACAATAATGGAGAGGTGGGACTCTGTTTGACCCATATGGGCAACCTATTATCCCAATTAATTAATGAGGAAGTGGGCATCTACATGGTCATCGTATTATCTTTATAGCTTTATGACTTTTGGATCCGAATTTAGACCATATACCACCTAAAATTTGGATCACAAGCAGTCATAAGACCCAAATGGTATGATGTTCAAATCTGGCTTAGTGTTAATTCCATTCATGTTTATAGGGATTTTTTTTAACAATATCATTAATTCTTCTCTTGGTTCTAGTATCTAGTTGAACTAACCAAGACTTTTCATGCTTACCTTTCTTCAATTTAAATCTTTAAACTAGATTCATATCTATATAGCTATGACTAGCTCCAAAATAAATCAAAATAACTATGGGTTTATTATAAATATTACCTTCCACTTCAATCATGTGCGATTGATAGTATCCTTGTATATTGTCCAAGGCTGCATAGATCATTGACATGCTTCTTCCCATGTCCTTTATTATTTCCTCTTGCTTGATTTTATGCGTTGTCTTCCTTTTATCTCCTCGGTGAGGACAAGCTTTATACATGTAATCTCTTCATATCCCCAACACATCATGGGTTGTTGTATTGGCTTCTTTCCCAAGGAATATGTCATCTTCTAATCACCTTAAGATGGCTTCCATTGCCAATGTGCTTGAGAATTATTCCTTGTGAAAGGTGGCTTAAATATTTTCTTCCTTTGATCCATATTTCCTTTCGTCTTGTCATCCTAGACCATTTGGAAAGACAAATTTCCTTTTTTATGCTCATACAGACACTTGTAATTCCTTACGGATTCTTATAAATTCTTGGTCTCATCAAAGTAAATTTTATCCTTGTAAAATAATGGAATTCCACTAAAGAACCTCTGAATTTTGACCTTCTCATCCCTAATGAAGCTCACATACCTGAGAAGTTCCAAGAACATTTTTTCATATTCATACATGGTAATGTTCCCATTGTAATGTGTCCATGTCTCCTTTGATGTCTCACCGGAGACAGACATGGGATGCTTGTCAATATTAAACATTCATATGATCTCTTGGTCAAGTACCCTAGGGAATGATGATGTTGATTTTTTCTAATAATCCAAGACCATCTATATCCTCAATGATCATCTCTTCTATCATGAGATATAGATGTTTCTACTTTCCTGGCACTAGCTTCTTATTTTGTGTTGGATATTTGTTGACTTACTTCTGCAATATATTCAACATTTGTAGTATCTCCTCCTAATATTTCATTATCCTTTCATTATCATCTCTATAACTCTGTACTTTTATTTCCATGCTTCTCATAGTTAGATGATCTTTTCCATATCTTATTCCATTAGAATCCATCTCAGCATTACCCATGCTAACATGAAAATATATGATTTCTTCCTCGTCATTGTAAGACCCTTTTTCATCATCTATATCTATTTTTCTCATATAGGAACTAAAGTTCGCTTTCCTCTATCTTTAATTCTGCAAGAATGTGCATGCAATAATTGTTGTTAGAATTAAACATATTGCAAAATATTCACTAATTAGATTACATTTCATTCTTCATTTAAAATTATGAAAAATATAAATGCACTATTCCAAAATCTGATTCCTTAAATACATTATTCTCCAAAACATATCTCCAACAACTATAATCATGCGTCATTCTGAGTTTTGAGAGAAACGTTAGAACATTCACATGATGCAACTTCCACTTTATTACTATTACAAAATTACTTTATTACTTTATGAGAAACTTTTATCACTAAATTCAAAGTTATGGGTAGAAATATGTCTTATCCTCCTCAAGACCTTTGTAATGACTATTCGTTTTCTTTATTTTGAGCTCTGAGATGAAAGTTATGGTCCAGAGACATTTTGACAGTTTTTTTTCCATTTATCCATGTATGTTACAAGTGTATTCTTTCTCTTTATGCACATTTTTAGATACCCATATCCAAAATATGGCTCCATGGATATGTTATATGGTTCATAATATTTCCATAGACTGCCCTTGTGCCTCAAATGAACTTCCAAGAAAGGAGTTATGCCCTCTTGAAGTAAACTTGGGATGAAATTTTACCTTAATTGTTTCAGTTGTAACTTTCTCATACAAGCTATGTTTTGTTCTTGGAGTAGCTCATTGAATAGATCTCTATGCGTTCTTTTATTTGTGTTGTAGAGACATAGTGTACCTTCATACTCTATTTAGTGTACCTTCTCATGGGTTTTTATTGTCTAAAAACATCGTTTAGGTCCTCAAAATCGCCACGTAATTTCATGACCTACAAAAACATGAATAATTCATAGAAATTTGACTATTTTTAGTGTTTTTAATAGTCCTTTAATCCAATTCGTCAATCTCAAACCAAAATAAATATGGACCGTTGATCTGCTCTCCATCGACGATTCATGATTTCTTATTATAAACAAAACTTTCCCATCGATCTCCCTGATGCCTGATCATCGACCATAGACCATCGATTGTTTCTATTCACAACCTAGAAGTCTCCTATGAATCTTGTTGATCCTCGATTGTCACCGATCAACCATTGATGAATTTATTTGATGACCAACTTAGTTACAATTTTTCCAAACCCCGACCATTGGTCGTCGACAATATCTTATCCAACATGGAAACTATGCTAATATTGTATGACATGTAGATGCTAACATCTCATGAAATGTCATACTGAGGCATAAACTTATATGATGTGGCATGACACATGGATGTTTATGTGGAATGACATGTCATCATCCTATTTTCCTTCATTGAGAATCCACAACTTCTCTTGAAATACTTAAAACACTCTGCTAAATCTTTCGATTCCCAATCATCGACCATTGACGATTGAATATTTCTCTTGTTAAAATTTAAAACACCTTCTTAAATTAATCGATTCCTGATCATCGAAACTCAAATATTTCGCATGTTCAAATGAAAACGCTTGCCAATTTTTTTCGATCCCCGATCATCTACCATCGATGATATGTGTTCCCCTTTGGATGCATGAAACATTCACCAAATTATGTTGATCCCCGACCATCGACCATCAAATAATTTTGTTGGTGAACTTTGACACTTAGAATTTTTGGCCAAATTCCTCGACAAATATGGATCATCAATCTCCCACTCAAAATGATCTCATCCATCGATTATTTTCCAACTACCCAATGACAGAAATAAGTACATACTATCGATCTATCTCATCTTCCCAATTTCCAAAAATGAATCTCGGTCGTCGATCTGGTAACTTTTCCAAACTTTGAAAACATTTCAAGTTTTTGAATTTATTAAAATGAATCTAGGTCATTGATCTTGATATCAAACGCGATCTTTGATGTCGATTCATCAACTCTTCCCAAATTGTATAGTAGCCATTGTTTTGTGAATTCGTACCTTACAGGTTGAATCTACATCTGCAATATCTCCAATTGATACCATTATAACCTCTCATACATTTCTGAGGCACTCGAAACTCAAATTCTCCCATGAATTTGGGGATCTCACTCTGATTTTTCCACCATTTTTCGCCCAAATCTGTCATAGATTGAAGTTCGTGAAAACGAATTTGCTCGAATTCGCACTGGTTCTTGGCCCATATGGGTATAGTTTAGAACCAAAATATCTCATACCACTCTGTAACATACCTATCCCCCAAAGAAGATATGTCACTTGTTAAAATGACTCCATAAAAATTTCCAATACCAAATCTAAATGTGGAAATAACACACATCATGACATTCAAACTCATGCAACTCTCTATGCTACTTAAAAACATAATAGAAATTGCTTAATTGTGCACAAAAAAAACTAAACAACATACAACAATGTTCAACCACATAAATAGATATTTGAATGCATCATTCTTCTCACAACACATAGTGTTTAAACATAATGACTTAGAGTAAATTGCACAACAACCATATTAACAGTTAACATAAATGAACACAACAAATAAGAACACTTATCTTATGAAATATGCAACCTATTGCATAGGACAAATGTTCCTCCTAACCATAGGCTTGATATTCCATATCTCAACAGTAAGCCACCCCTAATATGGGCCTATGAATGCACAATAGACGGTGGTTCCTAAGGTTGGCTAATCTCCCTCTCCCAATAATAAAACTCACAACTAATTCCAGTCCACCAACTCTCTTCTGCTCAACCTACACAACCAAAGGGATGAAATTCCTCTTCACTATTCTGAGTCCCTCAGGTATTTCCACTCCCCTCTGGATCTTCCAGTACAGGTTGGAAAGGAATCCATTGTTGGCCATAAATCTCCATGTACAGGTTGGAGCTTTAGCACTTAGAAATCCATTGTTGGCCATAAATCTCCATGTAAAAAATTCTCTCTATGCAAAAATGTGAAATGTGTTATTCACGTCCCCTAACCATAAAAATTTCCTCTCTTTCACTTTCTTACATGAATTTCACTCTTCCCCAAGATGATTGTACTCATCCCCCATGTTCTCAATAACTATGGGATGTGAATCTCACACCCACCCTCTGACATGAATTCAATGATTGGGCTCTAAAACACTCAATAACAAATAGAAGGTTCATGGTAATAATAATTTAGAAAGAAATAAGAAATGGGTTTTGGTTTAATAGACATGGGTAAACTCTCCCCCATTGGACCCCTTCCCTCTCTTGTGGATACTTAGCCCCCAAATATCTGTCTATGTCCATATGCAACTAGCTATACATTTTATTTATTATATTCACTTTACATTATTTACATATTACATCGTGTTGGCTCTTGGACATGCATTACATTTACAATATACATCGCTTTGGATCTTGGCCTTGGTCTCTTTTGTTCTATATTCTCTTGGGATATTACAATTCTTCTCTACTTCTCTTGACTAACCCTATTGGTATTATTAGAAGAATTTATTCTTTCTTATAGTTGGTATCCCCCATGAGGATTCCACTTGGACTGCATGTCTCCTAGCAAGCTGGTGTGATTTTGCATACCCTCCTCTCTTTTATTACAAATCCTACTTTTTCTTCCTAATTATCCCAATATTCATTTTTAGAAGGATTTCCCCACTTCCTGGTTGGTATCCCCGACTGAGATTCCAATTCAGTTTTATATCCCTTATTCCAATGGTGATATTTGTTCGATCCCCCATTATGATCTTACAAACCTTACCTTTTTCTCCTAAATAACCCCATTGGAATTCTAAGGAGACATCTTCCCCTTTTCAGTTGGCTTTCTTCATACGAATTCCAAGAAAACATTGTGCGTCTAACCACATCATTTTTATTTCTTCTATCCTCCTTTTGGATATTACAAATCTTATCTAATCCCCTTGCCAACCCATTTGGAATTATTAGGGAAGATTTGTACTTCCCATTTACTCATTTCATGCTTTGGAAACATTCCTATTGTATTGTCCTTCATCCAGAGCCCTTTTTAATTGTACATATAGGCTAGTGATCTGAATTGGTATCAGGTGTAAATGTAATGAAAATTTAGGCTAGTGAGTAGGGCCACTTGATTTTGGTGTTGCACACATCATGGTAGTGCATCAAAAAGAGTTAACAAGGAAAATGTGCACACATTCTATGTGTTGCGTGCACCCGGATAGGTGCACACAGTGCATTGTGTTGTACACACCTGGATAAGTGTGCATAGTGCACCGTGTTGCACTCACTTTGGTTAGTGCACATGACTGCATTTTTATTTTTTTAGGCCTGAGAGCATGTGTTATTATGAGGATGGTGAGCCTAGACGTAGATAGGTTAGTGCACCTATCCATGTAAATATAATCATGAATATTAATATAATATTGCATCGCTGCGCATTGATTGGAGTCAGACGAAAAAAGATGGGGGGGATACTCCACCGAAAAAAGAGAAAAAATGGGTGAGTCGTAAGTCATGGGGAAAATTTTAATAATACATCTTTGAAAAGTGTAATGTCAAGTATATTATTTTATCCTAAGTTCTTGGGGGTTGGGAACGAGTCACCAAGTGGCTTAAATCTACTTTTGGAGATGAAAGTGTCAAGCATAAGGAATGCAATATATATTGTTGGCCTTAGTGTATTTTGGGAGAGGATGGTATTATTATTCTTGTTGCAAGCTCTTGTAGGAGAATGGGGTCGGACTGTATGGAAAATATAATTATTACCCTATCTTCCCAGAGAAGCTTGTAGGGCGTTGTGGGCGTTGTATTCAGGGATATTGTTGAAGATTCGAGTTCACATACCGTGAGCATTGTCTCTAGTTGAGAGACTTGTTGTTGTGGAGTAGTTGTCATACCTGTGGGAGTACTCTCCAGGTGATAGTTTTGATGAGCATTAGTCGTAGGGCTCAGAGACTTCTTGTTCAACCTGTTGCTGGTAATTTTGGGAAGAGAAGTGGGGAAACTAAGGGATTGATGAGAAGAGAAGGGGAAAAATCCCTTGGGTTAGATAGGTGTGTGGAGAATGAGGGACTGTGGGCTATTTGCAGCAGTGGGAACATAGGAGTCGAAAATTTTGTTGAGTTTTAGGACACAACTTGTGGTTAGGAACCCTTTTTCCATGGTGGAGTTGTGCCCTAGCTTAGGGGTGTCCTATTACTGAAAGATTATGAGAAACTACGTCTATGGCTAGGAGGAATGTCTGAGTCAAGGCCGCAGTTGGTGATTTTCATTTAAGATAAGTGTTTCTTATGTATTTGTCTTGGTTACTATGTGCATTTTGTCTATGTTTGACATGGGTAAAATTCTTGGTTGTGTTGTACATAAGTATTTGTTGTTATTTCATTAATTGTTTCATGTTCATGTAAGTTTGGTGCGTATAGTCTATATCTGTACTTGTGCATGGATATAAAAAATGTGGTTATTCTTTCGTGTTATGTTAACTCGGTGCTTTTGGTTATGAGTCATCAAGGAAAGGATTGAGTGGATGGCTGCATAAGATTTTATCCTGTGTGCATCAATAAGTTGGGTATTTGTCTGTGTGGACAAAGAATTAGATTCCTCACACAGTGAAACCTGAGTTGGAGCATGCTGCCTAGATGGTTGTGAGCATGGTTTCACTTTGTGATATGAATGATAGTGCACACAATTGGTGCACACAATTTTCAGTTATTTCCGCTGCATAAGGTTGTTTTGAAAATATATTGTGGCTTCCACTGTTACAAGTTGTGTAGAGTGACTGTATCTTGGGTTAAGCGCGTTACTTCAAGTGAAACTGCATGGATTGTGTTTAAAGTAGAAATTTCATAGTGAAGCTTCGTAGTAGTATGATGAGTACATTAATTATTGGTATCATAGTTTGTGTAAGATGGTAATGAGACTCAATGGGATATTGGGTACATTAGAAATTGGTATCAGAGATATTAGTTCAATACTTGACTTGTATGGGCCAAAGACTAGTATGAATCTATGTGTGCGCCAAGAATTGGTACTGTGTAGTACTGAGTTTAGTTTGTGTGGAAGACCATGGTATAGCGTTGTGATGGGCACAATGACAATGATGTGAGGGTGTGCACACTAGGATTTGGAATTTCAGAATCATCCAAGAAATACAAGTGAAAGGATTCGGACAAAATGGTGCAGATTTTTCATGTAGTTGTTGCATGAAACCATCTAACAAATCTTAATTTCTTGTGCATTTTGCATAATTTTTAGTGAATAGAGTAGGATAGAGTCATTTCATAAGGTTAAAAATATGGAATATTTGTAGAGGACTTATTATTGGAGTTACTTCACACACACCTAGGATTTATTTTTCCTAAGGTTTTTCCTTGTTTATTAGTCATTATTCAGTCTCCTATATTTTAGGAAGAATATTCCTCTAGGGATAATATTCTCTTCAGTTTTCACTTCAGTTTGATCAGTTGAGTGGATTCTAGATGCTACAATGGGATTATCACCATGCAACATTGGGATCATCACCAGATAATGCACATTGTCCTTGGGATCATCACCAGACTAGCACATTACTCATGGTTCCCTGATATCCTCCTCACTTCACTTTGTTTCAGTTAGTTAACTAAATACAGATAGACTAGTTAACTCAGAGTAGATGGTAGTTAATTCTTGTAACTGCTTGAGAGACTAGACTAGGTGGAAGTTTACTCTCGTAATTGTTGGTGTGTGTCCATATCAATCTAGACCACCACTATGGAACATTAGTTACTCATGTATCCTATATCTATTGTAAAGTATTCACTCTTTGAGTGTGGAATATGGTTAATGAGAATTCTTCCATTCTTTCTCCCTTTCTTTTTCTTTCTCAATTTTTGTCTACAAATATGTGTGGTATTTTATATCTAGATACATTCTATGCAGGTTCAACACATTTACATGGTATCAGAGATGACTGACTGCTAAGAAAAAGCTACACCAAATTAGTTTTGCAGGTACTCAAGATTGAAGAATACAGAAAGATGGAATCTATGTTTTACTCACCGACAATACTTCTCACACCTCATAACTATTTGGAATGGAAGACAAAATTGTTTCTTCAACTCAGATGCAGAGGCTTGTACCAAATAACTATGGAAATGGAAGTATATCCCGATTCCGCTGATGAGAAAAATGACTTTCTCAATAGACAATATATGGCCATAGGATTTATCTGCTTGTCTATTTCTCTAGAAATTCTCCACCAAGTATGTGATGTCTCACAAGACTTCACTCCAAATGAATTATGGATCATATTGGAGGATGTATTTGGTAACAAATAAGATTGTGAATATTGCATGTAGGGGATTGGAAAGATAGATCTAGAAGATAAACCATCAAAAGATCAAGCCTCTTATTCTGAAGAGTCTTCTACACAAGTATTTGTACAAATTTGTATTCCATT